>JAGYYJ010001830.1:0-117791 GCA_019671005.1 Hibiscus mutabilis
GAGCAAGGTCAAGCCCAAAGGAATTTGATTGCCATGCAGAGATTAAAGAAAATTAAATTCCAAGAGGATAGGAGAAGTTCTAATAGGAATAAAATTATAATAAAGAATTATATTCTTTAAAGATAATTTAATTCAACTCAAACTCCTCCTCAAAGAAGGACTTTGGCCTAGCCTATAAATATCAAGGAGATTTCGACAATTCAAGAGGGAGAGCAAGAGGAAATTTGACAAGTCCAAGTAGAGCAAGAGGAGAGAATTTTAGACAAGCATCAAGGGCAAGGAGGATTTCGACAAGCCTCTTCCTTCATCTTTGTTCGATTGGGTTCATGCTAGGGATTAATTATCTTGTGTTTCTTTGGAACCTAGCCATGAACTAAATTTACTTGGCTATGGTTATTGTGTTTTGTGGTTGTGAGAAACTATTGGTTTTTGTTTAGGTAATAAGAGTTTGCACTTTTCTATTTCAAGGTTTATTCATTCTTGATTCTATTATTGTTTTGCGAGTGAATTGGGAGAGGATCTCGTGATTTCATCCATTTATCTAATATCGGAGAGTTAGATTCAAAAGCGAATGAATATGATCTTTATTCAATCAATGATGGTGAAGATTAATCCGGCAGGAATAAGTTAAGGATTTCAGCGGCTAAGAAGGGCGCAAGATTGGTTGTTGTTCACCCTTGATTCACGCGAGGATGTATTATCGAGGAGTTAGGCGTAAGCCACAATACATGAACTAGGATCATTAGGTTCAATTTGGCACAATTGGCCGCTTTAACCAAGATGGTCGAACATGCAAAAACCAAACAACACACATGAAGTCAAGGTAATGGATTCTTTTTGTGAGTTATGTGGTGATAACCATAATTCTTACGAATGTATGCGAGAATCGGAATCTAGCTTCTATGTGGGAATTACAATCGGGCAACAACATGATGTCAATACATACAATCCGGCTTGGAAGAAGCACCCGAATTTTTCATGGAGTAATCCCAACAATGCTCTAAAGCGGAACAATCAGAATGCACAAGCATCGGGATTCGGTGAGAATATGCCGCGACAGCGGATGCGCGGCAACAACGAAGCAACATCTAGTTCTTTGGAAAATTCTCTAAATGCTTTTATGATGAAAACTGAATCTTATATGGTGAGAATAGTAATTTCATAAAAGAACTGATGCTTTTATTAACGAGGACCGAGATGAGATTGCAAAACCAGAGGCGGCAATCAAATCATTGGAAAATCAAGTCGGACAATTTGCTCAAAATCTGAACACTAGACCACAAGGAGGTTTACCTAGCGATCTTGAAGTCGCAAGAAGGCGGCCATGAGCAATGTAAGGCAATCACCACGAAGTGGCCAACAACAGAGAGGTTCAAACCCGCTCGTCAAACAAAACTCCACAAAAAGATCAAGGCGAACCTAGCGGCAAAGCCTCGGATCTTTGAACCAGGAATTGCTGCGGCAGCGGCAATAAGCATGCCTAACAGCGGCGATAAAGCGCCTGCCTGCGATAAGCATGCCTCGGCAACCCGGTTGATAATGCCTCGGCAACTCCGGATGTCCGGCAATGCCGTCAATCGGGTTTCAAACCAATGAAAGGATCGAAGATATCCGACTTCCACCACCATTCCCACAAAGGTTGAGGCGACAAAAGCAAGAATACCAATTCAAGAAGTTTCTTGATATCCTAAAGCAAGTCCACATCAACTTGCCATTGGTGGAAGCAATTGAACAAATGCCAAACTATGCCAAGTTTCTTAAAGACATTGTGTCCAAAAGAACAAGGCTAGGAGAGTTTGAAGCTTGATTCCATTGACAGAGGATGCATGGCAATGTTACTGTCGTATGCCACCCAAGTTGAAGGATCGGAAGTTTCACAATACCATGTTCTATTGGAAATCACTATGTCGGGAAAGCATTATGCGACCTTGGGGCTAGCATAAACTTGATGCCTAAATCGGTTTTTCGAAACTAGGAATCGGGAAGGCAAGACCTACAACAGTGATTATGCTGCTGGCTAGCCGGCCAGATCCTATGTGCATCGAGAGGGAAAAATCGAGGACATCTTGGTAAAGTTGATAAATTTATTTTCCGTGACTTTATTGTTTTGGATTGTAAAGCGGATGAGCATGCACCTATCATTCTCGGAAGACCATTCCTAGCGGCAGGGAGAACTTTGATTGATGTTGAAAAGGAGAACTCACAATGAGGGTGAATGACCAGCAAGTAAAACTAAATGTGTTCCAAACACTAAGGCATGCGATGATCGGAAGAATGCCAACTACTTCATGCCACGGCGAGTTTAACCGATGAGGAATTTAGTTGCCTCGGCAACTACATTGCCGATCAAGAAGAAACATGAGGAGTATGAAGAACCGGTCGATGAGGAACAACAAGAAGAGGCAAATTGGCTAGTCAATCGACCGGTACATACTTTGAACCACTGGACTACTCGGGTAAGGAAGGTAAGATCGAAAAACCCTACATCGAAAATCCACCAATTCTTGAGTTGAAACAATTGCGAGCAACTAAAATATGTATACTTAGGGATCGATAATACATTTACTGTAATTATTTCTTCTAAGTTACAGCTCGAGGAAAAAAAAGCTGATCAACATGTTGAAGCTACATAAAAAGGCAATAGGGTGGACAATTGCCGACTTGAAGGGAATTAGCCGGCGGTGTGCATGCACAAGATCTTGTTGGAAGATGATCACAAACCTTCAATTGAGGCCCGGAGGAGACTGAATCATGCCATGAAAGGGGTTGTAATGAAAGAAATCATCAAGTGGCTTGACGCAGGCATTATATACCCTATCTCCGATGAAATACGTGGGTAAGTCCGGTACAATGTGTGCCAAAAAAGGGAGGTATAGCGGTGGTAAGCAATGAAAATAATGAACTTATCCCAACGGGTTTGTGACCGGTTGGAGGGTTTGTATGGACTATCGAAAGCTAAACAAAGCCACTAGGAAAGATCACTTCCCATTACCCTTTATTGATCAAATGCTTGACCGTCTTGCGGGTAAACCCTTTTATTGTTTTCTTGATGGTTATTGAGGTTACAATCAGATTGCCATAGCACCGGAAGATCAGAAAAAGACAACCTTCACATGCCCCTACGGTACTTATGCCTTAGAAGGATGCCGTTCGGATTGTGTAACGCCCGGCAACCTTCCAAAGATGCATGATGGCGCTCTTTTGGACATGGTCGAAGACTTCCTTGAGATCTTCATGGATGATTTTTCGGTTTTTTAGTAATGACCCGGCATTTGTCTCGGCAATTTAGAGGGTGTTAGCAAGATGTGAAGAAAGCAGATTTAGTCCTCAATTGGGAGAAATGCCACTTTATGGTAGATGAAGGAATAGTGCTCGGCCACAAGATTTCATCAAAGGAATTGAAGTAGACAAAGCCAAGGTGGGCGTGATCGAGAGATTACCCCACCAAATTCGGTTAAAGGAATTGAAGTTTTCTCGGACATGCGAGGTTTTTACAGGGAGGTTCATTCATAATTTTTCTAAAATCACTAAACCTTTGTGTAATCTGCTTGAATAGGATAAAGTCTTCGATTTTGATGATTCTTGCACTCAAGCATTTGAAACCCTAAAGAAAAAAGCTTGCCTCGGCACCCATTGTCGTTCCACAGTTGGGCGCTACCTTTTGAGCTCATGTGTGATGCAAGTGATTTTGCGGTAGGAGCAGTCCTAGGCCAACGCTGGTAAGACCTTCCATGTGATATACTACGCTAGTAAAACTCTTAATGATGCTCAAGTGAATTACACAACAACGGAGAAAGAGTTACTAGCTGTAGTTTTCGCATTTGACAAGTTCGATCCTATTTAATTGGTACAAAGGTAATTGTTCATACGGACCATTCGGCAATCAAATACTTATTTGCTAAAAGGATGCTAAACCTCGTTTGATTCGTTGGATATTACTTTTACAAGAATTTGATATTGAAATTAAGGGCGGAAAGAGCAGAAAATCAAGTGGCGATCACTTATCACGTTTGGAGCGCAATAGGGAGAAAGACGCGGATCTAGAGATATGCGATGCATTCTCGGATGAACAAATTCTAATTGCCTCGGCAACCCTCAACGCCTCGGCAGCCCATGACGCCTCGGCAACCATGGATGCACACGCCTCGGCAACTCTCGACGCCGCAGCGGTCTTTTTGGCGACACACCTCGGCAATTTTGGGAGCGCGACACTACGGCAAAGACATGCCTCGGCAATATACAGTACGCAGATTTAGTTAACTTCCTTGTTTGTGGTATTTTTCCGTATGGCATTACTCACCAAGGGAAAAAGCGGTTTCGCCATGATGCTAAGCATTACTTTTGGGACGAGCCTCTTTTGTTTAAACAATGTGCAGATCGGGTTATACGCCCGATGTGTCCTGAAGAAGAACAACAGAATGTACTCGGCAATGCCATTCTTCACCCTATGGAGGACATTTTGGAGGAACTCGTATCATGCCAAAGTCTTACAATCCGGTTTGTATTGGCCAACATTGTACAAAGATGCCCAAGACTTTTACAAGCAATGTGATCGTTGCGGAGGGCGGGCAATATCTCTAGGCGACATGAGATGCCACTCGAACATCATCGAGGTAGAACTGTTCGATGTATGGGGATCGATTTTATGGGACCTTTCCCATCTTCATTCGGCAACATCTACATCTTACTCACCGTCGACTATGTGTCTAAATGGGTAGAGGCATTTGCGGTTCCCAACAGCGATTCCAAGACCGTGCAGCGATTCTGCGAGAAAAACATATTTTACGGTTTGGGATGCCGAGAGCAATTATCAGCGACGGGGCAAGCATTTTGACAACAAACTAATTGCCAAGATGTTGCAACGCCGGCATATCACACAAGATCGCCACGGCATATCACCCACAAACCAACGGGCAGCAGAAATTTCAACCGGGAGTTGAAGGGAATACTCGAGAAAGTTGTAAATCCCTTAAGGAAGGATTGGTCATTAAGGCTAGATGACGCACTTTGGGCATATCGCACTGCATTCAAAACACTATTAGGTATGTCCCCCTTCCGGCTTGTCTATGGTAAAACATGTCATCTACGGTGGAAATCGAGCACAAAGGCGTCTTGGGCAATCAAGACCGTGAATATGGATTGGGGAAGTGCCGGACAAAAGCGCTTGATGGATCTCAATGAGATAGAAGAATTTCGTGCACTCGCATATAACAATGCACGAATCTACAAGGAGAAAACAAAGCGATGGCACGACAAGAAACTATTGCCACGGAAATTCACGCCAGGGCAACTAGTTCTCCTATTCAATTCTCGGCTAAAACTTTTCCCGGGAAAGCTGAAATCAAGATGGTCGGGACCATTCGAAGTCATCAAACTATTCTCTCATGGTGCCGTGATAATCAAGTCCATCTCTGACAACCATGAATTCAAAGTTAATGGACAAAGATTGAAGCACTACAATGGTGCACATGTGGAACGTAACAAGGAAGTGGTCAACTTAGGAGATGCATGAGCATGCTCTCCTCTCAGTATTTCCTTTTTCTTTTTATTTTCTTTTTTATTTTTAGGAGATATTTTATTTTTTCTTCATTATCTTTAGTTTTCAGGTTTTCTTTGTTTTCTTTTTCACAACAAGACTCACAACTACTATTCTAAGGAAATTTACTGTCAAGAGCCTTGCCCCGACAATCAATGAAGAAGATGCCGCGGCAACCTACATCGATGCTGCACAAGGTGATGCCACGGCAACCAACCCGAAGATGCCACGGCAACCAAAGCTAAAGACATCCCGGCAACAAGAAAACAACCATCGCGTTCAAGCATTAAGACACCGACTAGAAGGAAACTAATCATCTACGATGTGAACTCTCGGAGTAAGTCCCCGTATGCATTTTTATTTTTATTTTTCGTTATTTTTATGCATGCATTGAGGACAATGCCTCACTCGAGTTTGGGGGGATTGTTATTAGTAATTACCATGTTTAGTTACATTAATCTTAAGCATTACATTTAGGATACATAAATTGCTTGCCATGCCTTTAATTGGAACAAGAATTGCTTAGATTTGATGAATATTCAATGATGACTTTACCAATGCACTTAATTGATAGAATTTTTATTCTAGGATAACCATGGAAAAACTTAGAATTTTACTATGATGCTAAATTTGATGAAACTTTGTTGTGGTTTGATTGATTTAAGGAGTTCTCTAGTAAACTTAGGTTGATAATTAACTAATTGGGGGATTAGAATAAAAATTGGATGAAGGCTAGAGGTGCCCGAAATTGGCTCTAGCATATGCTAAAAAACTTGATCACTAGAGGTGCCCAAAGCGGCTCTAGGAGGCGTTAATTTTTTTTTTTAACTAGAGGTGCCTTAAACCGGCTCTAGTCGATTAAATTAACTTAAGAAAACTAAAAATAAAACACTAGAGGTGCCCGAAATTGGCTCTAGTTAAAACATGTTAAAAAGAACCCAATGAAGTAATTTGAAAACCTATTGTTTGCATAGAATCCGAAAAATCAACTTGCACACAACTCCGCACACACTCACAAGCATTATAGTTTGATTCCGAGTAACTCCTCAGTTTTCCGAAAAATAAAAAGCCAATCATACTTTGTGCCCCGGTTTGAGAGAATTGAAATCAAGTTCAAAGCTAAGTTTGTGAAAATTTGAAGTCTTGGCGGTAATTATGAGTTTGCATTGCTTGAGGACAAGCAATAGTTCGAGTTTGGGGGTGTGATAAGTGTTCAAAAGTACTATTTTCTTACCCTTTTTACTCATATTATTGTTAGACTTAGGCCCATATTAGTTGCATAGTTAGCCATTCATGCATTAATCCACGTTTCCTTCAATCGTTGAGCTTGATTACATAACTTGGTGATTTTTGTGGAAATAGATGCTGCTTTGGTGTGTTTTTGTGTGTGTATGTGCAGGATCACTTGCCAAAGGATATGCCGAGCTAGTTGCCAGGGCAGTGCATGAAGGAGACGCCGAGCCAGTTGCCATGGCATTTGTCGACAAAGACCAAAAGCAATATGGATGTCGAAATTCATGACTTTACAAGCCCAAGATGACATGGAGCAAGGCCCAAGCCCAAAGGAATTTGATTGCCATGCAGAGATTAAAGAAGAATTAAATTCCAAGAGGATAAGAGAAGTTCTAATAGGAATAAAATTATAATAAAGAATTATATTCTTTAAAGATAATTTAATTCCAACTCAAACTCCTCCTCAAAGAAAGACTTTGGCCTAGCCCTATAAATATCAAGGAGATTTCGACAATTCCAATAGAGAGAGCAAGAGGGAATTTCGACAAGACCCAAGAGAGGAAGCAAGGGAATTTTGGCAAGCATCTAGGGCAAGGGATTTTCGACAAGCTTCATCTTTTCTTCCTTGTTCGATTGGGTTCATGCTAGGGATTGTTTATCTTGTGTTTCTTTGGAACCTAGCCATGAACTAAATTTACTTGGCTATGGTTATTGTGTTTTGTGGTTGTGAGAAACTATTGGTTTTGTTTAGGTAATAAGAGTTTGCACTTTTCTATTTCAAGGTTTATTCATTCTTGGTTCTTATTATTGTTTTTGAGTGAATTGGGAGAGGATCTCGTGATTTCATCCATTTATCTAATATCGGGAGAGTTAGATTCAAGAAACGAATGAATATGATCTTTATTCAATCCAAGGATGGTGAAGATTAATCCGGCTTAGGAATAAGTTAAGGATTTCAACGGCTAAGAGGAGCGCAAGATTGGTTGTTGTTCACCCTTGATTCACGCAGGGATGTATTATCAAGGCATGCACAAGTAGCTAGAGTTTCGACTTAGGGATAAGAAGAAACCATTGAAGAACGCTCCGCCGAACCTTGAAGTTGTTGCCCAGTCGCCCAAGTAGTTGCCCAACTAGTCGCCCAGGCAACCATCAATTAGTTGCCAAGGCAACCCCGTCGTGCAAGTTGCCCGTGCACTCTTTTACCAAGACAATCCAATCGGCTATCACACCTCAACTCACGATAACCTAGCCTATCTCTCTCATTCGAATTCATCTTTTCTTTTACTTATTTGCTTTTTAGATTAGTTAAAACTTCTATAATCTTTTACTTGTGTTTTTACTTTTTACAGTGCAAGAGACTAGATTCTTGAAGTGGCACCAATCCCTGTGGAGACGATATCTTTTATACTATAACTTGCGACGTGTATACTTGCACATTTGCGTAGCACTTATTACGCGCAACAGCTACTACTGTGGTATTAGTTCCTGAGGCTCCTAATGTATGTCGTGCTAAGGAATTTAGGCTCATCTCTTGTTATTCTGTAATCTATAAAATCATCACTAAGATTTTGGTGGGTAGATTAGCAGATTTGTTTCCTGGTATGATCTCTCAAAATCAGTCAGCATTTGTACAAGGTAGGAGCATAGTGGATAATACCTTCTTAGCACAGGAGTTTTTTCGTGGGTACAACAGGAATTGAAAAAAGTAGATTTGCAAAAAGTTTTTGATTCCCTCAACTGGAGCTTTGTGATAAAGGTGTTGGAGGCCTTGGGATTGCCTATGGGGTTCAGAAACTGGATTCAGGCTTGCTTTATAGAATCCAAATTTTCCATATTCCTCGATGGCAGCTTAGTGGAATTTTTCAAGGGGAGGGGAGGGTGTGAAGCAGGAAGATCCTCTCTCCCCTTGCTTATTTGTTATGACCATGAATGTTTTGTCTTATATGCTTGATGTGGTTGTTGTAAGTGGTGTATTCTAGTTTTACCCTAAATGTAAAAGAGTGAACTCATATGTGCTTTGCAGATGTTCTTCTTATCTTTTGCAAAGGAAAGCTGGATTCTATTATGGGGTGAATTGTGTTCTGGATAGTTTCTACAGCATCTCTGGATTGAAACTCAATGCATCAAAAACTAAGATGTTTATTTTTGGAATGCTCAAAGGCAGTTGGTGGAAATCTAGAAAGCCATTGGTTTTGTAGTTGAAGCTCTACCTGTGAGGTACTTAGGGGTACCCTTGATCACAAGAAAATTGATTGTCAAAGACTGCACTGCCCTCTTGGAGAATATCAAAATCAGATTAGATCAATGGTTCAATAAGAATATGAGTTATGCTAGTAGATTACAGCTTATCAGGGTTGTGTTGTTTAGCATGGTAAACTACTGGTGCAGACATGTGATTTTACCTGCAACTGTAATCCATAAAGTGAAACGATTGTGCTGTCGTTTTCTATAAAATGAGAAAAATGTTTCTAATCATGGTGCGAGAGTCAGTTGGAAACATATTTGCCTTCCTAGAAGTGAAAGGGGACTTGGTGTAAAAGACTTGTGTTCATGAAACAAGGCTTGTCTGCTTCGTTTGCTACAAAATCTTCTCAATAGAAAGGACTTTTTTATGGATTGCGTGGGTTAAAGAGTATATTATCTGTGCAAATGATTTTTGGTAGTTGAAATGTAAGTCACAGTCCAGCTGGACTATGAAGAAAATGCTGAAATTAAAGGATGAAGCTCCCTCTTTACTCAATGCTGGGAATTGCGCATCTGTGTCACAAATCTGGTCCGAGGTTAGATTGGCTGCTACAAAGGTTGGCTGGCCTAAATTGGTGTGGTCTTCTGTTGAGAAAATATTTTGATATAATAAATTATGTGAAAAATGTTTTGGAATTGTTTAAAGATTTCAAAAATGATTTAAAAGTCCCAAAACTTAAAAAATATGTTTTTAAATGTTTTTATATCTTTTGACTCATCTCATTATGTTTATATACCTTAAAGAGTCAAAAAATAGCTAAATTTTTATGTTTTTAAAGAAGGTTTCGATACCGCTATTTGATGGTTTTGAAAACTTTCAGGCATAAAGGCCTGAAATTAAAACCTGAGCAAATATTTCGAAATCTTTTTTTTTTAAGATTTTGTACTTACACTTTTTTCATTGTCTATTTTAGAATGGTTCGACCTTCTAACAAATGTCTACATCCACACTCAAAATTTCTCAATTCGCTAACAATGAATTCTTCCTTTTTGCAGGCTCAAGGGGTAACCTTTACATCCTTATCTTTTCACGGGCTAAGATAGAACTCTCTCTCTAATTTTTATAATGATCAACTAGAACATATTCCTCAACAATGAGGTCTTGACAATGTAAACATAATTTATCTCTCTAGGTGGGTGTTTACACAATTTGGCTCACTAGAATTGGACCAAATTACAATAGATTACAAAATAGACAATGAAGAACTTTACTCTCTTGATCTTTAAGCTTGAATGTCCATCCTCTTATTCTTTAAGTGTCCTTGACTTGTATTTATAGTGTGGAATGAAAAAATAGCTGTTAAGGACTTCAATTCCAGCCAAAAATGCATTTCTGCAATCTTGTGTATCGGTACTCCAAAATGGGTATCAATACTTGCCAAAACAAGAAAGAATTGTTGCACATAAATGCAGAGTGTAGCTGTACACGATACAATCGTATCGGTACGATACTTCGGGTATCGGTACGCGAAGTGCTCTCTGAAAATCAAAATGCTTTTGCATTTCGATACGAGGAAAGACCGTACCGGTACGAACAATTAATTTTTGACTTTTAAAACATTTTAAAATTTTGTTCGAGCCAAAAATCTTTTCAAAAACTTTCAAATGTATTTTTCAAGTTGAATGGAACTTGAATTAATTTTACAATATTTGTTCAAATCTAAAAAAAATTCATTGAGTTATATGAAAATAAATATCTCAACATTTTCTTTGCACATCCCCAAGCATGCCATAATTGTATGGATGATAATTCTGAACAATACAAAGGATCGTCCGGCTCGTATGAGAATTACTGTAGATGGATTATGTGTGAACTGTGGGGTGGACTCTGAAGACAAAGATCATATTTTTTTTCTTGCCCTTTCTCCAAAGCTGTCTGGAGTGGAGTGGAGTGGAGTGGAGTGGAGTGGAGTGGAGTGGAGTGGGCTTTGCTTGACTGCAAAGGTGAACTAAATTGGGTTATTGCAACGCTCAAAGGAAAGTCTTTTGTGGTGTTTGCCTTTAAACTTGCTTGATAGGCGTACATATACTATGTTTGGGAGGAAAGAAATTTTAGATAATTTAGGGGAATTTCTAAAACCAGTAATGATATGTTAAATTGCATCAAGGATATAATTTGTAATAAAATACATAATAAAAATGTGTGAATGAAAAATGTAAATAGAACTCTATGTGCCGTTTGGAGAATTTTCTAAGAAGATGTTTGTCTAAAGACATGATATAAGTAGTTTGTAACAGCATATTACTTTTTTTTGGATAATAAAAATTACGGGAAATTTGGTAAATATTGGTGTTTAGAAAAAAATTAGAAAAACAGAGTATGTTGGAAAAATTTTAAGAATTTATGGCATTTTCTACAGTGCCAAAGGAGAGCGCCTTCTGCAGAGGCGTTTTTGGTCTAAAAAATATTAAAAAATAGAGAACGCCTCCTGCATAATGCGTTCTCAACCGACACTATAGAAAATGACATAAATTACTAAAATTCTCCCAACATACCCTATATTTTCAATATTAGTTTTAAGTTGGATTATTTATCCAACAAACCTAAAAATTATACTTATCCAAAAAAAAATTGAATACCAAATAATGCATATTTTTGTTAGAAAAAAAAATCATATATTCGTACCCAATATCACTACAACGTGGCAACCAGCAGCGTTTCACAAAACCCGGCTTTGCTTAGCAAAACGCCAAAACCTCGACCGCCTACGTGGTGGCTTATATGCATGGTTTTTCCATTTGAAGCGCCACAAAAGTAGCACGTGTCTCCCATTCTTGATACAACCCCTTGTCTCCTCTACCTCTCTCCCGACAACCTCGCACCCCCTCTCACCATTCTCCAACCTTCCCCTCCAAAAAAAGGAAAGAGAACAAACCCTTCAATCCCATTCTCTCTTTCCCCTACAAAAATAACTCTATATGATCCCGTTATTACGAGGCTTGTTTCCTGTTCGTGTGTTTGAACAGTGGGTTTTCATTACTTTAATGATTCTGAAAATTGATAAGAAAAATTTGTTTCCTTTTGTCTTTTGGTTTTCACTTATCAGTTGTTAAAGTTCGCGTCTTTGTGAAAGATGTCAACGAATTCAAACACGATGAGGCGAATCCCGCCTGGGATTTTGCTGATCAGAAGTATTAGAGGTAAAGATTGGAGCTTGAAATCATATAGATATATAATTTTATTGCTTACTTTCATAGCATATGCTAGCTATCACGCCTCTAGGAAACCTAGCAGCATAGTTAAGAGCGTTTTGTACCCTGAATCCTTGAAATCTTCAGACCCCCCTTGGCCTGTCGGAAATGTCTTCATCAAGGAAGAATTTCTGGGTTTTGGTTCAAATAGGGTGGACGATGAGGGTTGGTATCCGTTTAACGGAACCGATGGTACGTCGAAATTGGGCGAAATTGATGTCGCTTTCTTGGCTTGTTACTCTTCTGGAATGTATGTTGCTGGGCATTTAGGGGATACTTTGGATCTTAGGTTGTTTTTGACAACTGGGATGATTGGGAGTGGCATTTTTGTGGGGATATTTGGGATGGGATACTTTTGGAACATTCATGTGTTTTGGTTTTACCTTTCGATGCAAATGGTTGCCGGGTTGTTTCAAGCGACCGGTTGGCCTTCGGTTGTGGCCGTCATTGGGAATTGGTTTGGGAAAAGGAAGAGAGGTTTGATAATGGGAATTTGGAATGCTCATACTTCGGTCGGTAATATTAGTGGCTCTCTCCTTGCCGCTGCGGTTTTGGATTATGGTTGGGGGTGGTCTTTTATTGTCCCAGGAGCGTTGATTGCTTCTGCAGGGGTACTAGTTTATTTGTTTCTGGCTGCTTATCCTGAGGATTTTGGTTTTAGTGGTGCAAATGCTTCATCCGCTGAAGAGGAGGAGGATCGGATTCAGAAGGGAGCCACAGTGAATGTGGAAAAAAGTTTTAATCTCAAAGAAGGGTCAGGGAGTAGGAAAGGTATTGGACTTTTCGAGGCTTGTTTCATACCAGGGGTGATTCCGTTTGCATTATGCCTCTTCTTCTCAAAGCTTGTCGCGTATACGTTTTTATACTGGTTACCATTTTATTTGAGCCAAACAGGTAATTTTCCTGTTTCCATGGTTTCTGTTCTATTCGATTGATAACATGACTTTGAGTGACATAATAAGCGTTTTCATAGGCTTTCCTTATTTGAGATCACTGTGCATTGGATTGATTTAAGTTTATTCTGCTCATACACATTGAAATTTGATAAATAGGTTAAGTTTATCCTTGATGTAACATTGAGGATTTAAGTTTTTCTTTTCAGTTTTGCGAGGCTGGTTTACTTAATATTCGTCCTCAAGTATAACTCGTGAATTTGAACTAGTATTTCCGTTCTTTGCTATGAATCTGCAAGGTGTCTTCAGGTTTTTCCTGTCTGTTTGATTCCATTGTTTTCCAGAAATTGGTGGGGAGTACATGTCTGTGAAGTCTGCCGGAAACCTCTCAACCTTGTTTGATGTAGGGGGTATTGTTGGGGGGATCTTGGCTGGTTACATATCCGATAAACTTAAAGCCCGGGCTACTACAGCAGCCACCTTCATGTTTGCTGCAATACCTTCAATGATCTTATACCGTATATACGGAAATATTTCGCGTACCATCAATATTTTACTGATGATGATTGCTGGCTTGTTTGTAAACGGGCCATACGCCCTCATCACGACCGCAGTTTCTGCAGACCTCGGTACTCACAGTTCCCTCAGAGGGAATTCTCGCGCATTAGCAACAGTGACTGCCATAATTGATGGCACTGGCTCAGTTGGTGCTGCTCTCGGCCCTCTTATCACCGGGTTTCTTTCATCAAAGGGGTGGGACATGGTTTTCATTATGCTAACTGCCGGTGCTCTTATTGCTGTACTTCTTTTATCCCATTTGGTCATAGCGGAATTCAGCGAGAGAACTCACAAACCATTGCCATCATCTCAAGGACAGCAAACCCATGAAGGTAATATGACAGCAATTTCATTGCACCAATCATGCATTTCGTACCAAGCTTCTGTTTTCAGAATATCAAACATGCGAGAAAATTTTATCTTTAATTTGTTTAAAACCGACTTATCCATGCCTTTTCGTTGCAGCTACTAGATCGCAACCCCTTCTAAGCAATCAAAGGTGAGAATTCTGTGAAGGAACTACAAAAGAGTACATAGTAGAGATAGAAGTGATAAAAGTAATAGTTTGGGTTCAGTCAAGACCTGAAACATATGTATTTGCTAAATGTTAATGGCAATACCAATCCGAGTTTTGCTATATATACATGTTAAAAAGTTGATAACAAAATGTGTAACATTACATTGATTTATCAGTCTTTTTTCTGTTCAAATTTTGTTTTAATTGATTGAATAAACGTACTGAGGTGCTCAGTTTAGGCTTCGGCCTTCATCTATGTTTGCAGACAAGAAAAACCAAACCTTGGAAACAAGGTGAAAAACATGGTCCATTTTGCATGTGAGCATATTAATAAAAATAGAGATTTAAAGATAATAATTCATGCAATGTTTCAGACAGGACCGACTAAAACTACATTTAAACCACCCCAACCAAAACTGATGCCATCTACTTCTCAGTAGTAACGATGTCCCACGTTCACATGTGCTCTACTTTTAACTCAAAAAGAGAATTAAAAAAAAGATATGCATGCACGTCAGGAAAATGACCGGTGCTGTAGATCAATGGGAAAATTATCTAAAATGTACACTAAAAAGACATTAAAATGGTTTCTACTAAAGGAAGTCATCGTCCCTCTTGAAAAACTCTTTTGACTCCTAAGCATTGGATAGATTAGATTCATAATGAGCAAGTGAAAGCCATTGTGTAGATGGCAATGGTGGATCTCTTACTTGCCACCCAATGAAGGGAAGTGCCCAGGATCTTCAATCGATGGGGCTGCAACATTGCTAGCTGTGTTGCCTCCATATCCGCCTCCGGGACCACGTCCATGGCTTTGACCACGCCCAGGCCCATAGTACCTCTCTCCTTCAGCTGGCTTCAGGAACTCATTGATGCTGACAGCCTACACCGGACAATAGTCGGGCACAATTTCAGTAAGGGTAGAATATAATATGAAAACCACATCACCCATAAACTGTAAAATCCGAATGATTATGCAAATTATATGCCCATAAGAAGGCATTAGGTGAAGAAAAATATACAATGACCAGCAAAGGCTCAAGTTTAGAACTTCAATTTTTTGCTTAAAGGGCCAAACGGTAACCACTAAAAATACAAACTTAGACAAGTATCTGGAAGACAACTATTAATCCTCTAATGATTTTGTTGATTCATTTCCATTATTGTTTAACAGCCGTTATACAGTCCGACCAAATTCACATCCTTCCAAAAGAAGCAGTTAATCCACAGTATCATGATGGAAAAATATGCAAACCTTTTTTATTTTTTCTTCTTTCGCAGCATCTTTGCGCTTGTCCTTTTCAGAACCCTGACAATCAAAGGCCAATTCAATATACCAGCACAAATTGAATAGATGAATGAAACCATGTGTAACAAAAGAACAAAGTTTAGAGATCTTACAAGTTTGATAAAGATATCATCATTGCTCTTCTTGTTTGAAAGTTGTTGCATGGACTCGAACTCTTTGACATCAACCTTCCTTTCTTCAGTATTGAGGGCAAGCAAAGCTTTCCTCTTCTCCTCGAGAATCTTCTCATATTCTTCCAATGTCATCTCCTAATATAGATTGAAGAAGTGAACCATCAAAATTAGAACATTAACATCAAACCAGGCAAATTCAAACTAAGTTGATCATTTGGTCTTCTTGAAGTTGATTCCATCAACCAAAGGAAGTGTGGCTTGTGTAACCATTCATAATTATTGAAAGATGAAATTCGCTCAATATATCAGAAACAACATCAATCTACCTAAGATATATACATGGTTAGAGAGTATTTAATAAGCAGAAACAGGCTACTGCTTGACCAATGATGCTACGTACTTTGAACTAGCAATGAATATAATGTTTATTCCCAGCATCAAAAAAGTTTAAAAAAACAAATAATTAGTTCAAGTATCAAAGCACATTCCTTTTATCATTAAATAAACAAGTAACAAATTGGGAAAACCACAAAAAATAGTTTTGTTATTATCTCACATCTCTAGAAAACATAAACCCTAACTGTGATAAAAAAAAAAACCTTAGTTTCAGGCTCCTTATCCTCAGCTTCATTTGCAGCATTCTCCCTGTTGGCATCTGCAGCATCTTCCTTGCCAGGCTGCTTCTCAGAGCTCACATTCTTTTCATCCTTGGGGACATTTTCTTCTGTTTTTCTTATTTTGGCCAAAATAGAAGATGCATAAACAGACGAGCTAGCATATGGCAATACACATGTACACATTTATATGCGTAATGCATACAACCTAAGGAACTTTATAATGAATACACAGCAAGAGATTTGACAAAAAGAAACTCACGGAGCAACTTCATCAGTAGGGCTACCCCAATTACCAAGTCCAGCGCCATCTCTCTTGAACTCATTCCTGATAGTACAAAAAGTTGGATTAGTGATGCGATTAATAGTTAAAGAAGACATAAATCAATAGTAGGATTTATAACAAACCATGACCGAAAATGAAATTTCAAATAAGCAAAATACTAACCCACGTCCAGTGCCACAAGGACGATCATACTGCCTGTGTGGGCGCTCCCCTTCTCCAGATTCTCCAGAGCTAAAACCACCACGACGACCCCCACGGAAAGAACCTCAAGGTCCACCATAGACACGCCTTTCAACTTGCTTTTCTCCTTCTCCCTCTTCAGAGGGTCTGCGCACTCCTGAAAATCCATTGGAATTGTCACTAAAATTGGAGTCACGATTGTACCCACCACCAACACGTCAGTACCACGGCCTCCTCCACGCGCAGGCTCATTCTTTGCCTCTCTCACTACATAACAACAAACACAAATTAATGAGCAAGCACACTACACTTCAATATCAGAGTGATTGCCAAAATATCATTAAAAATCTAAACAAAGTCCAAGGGTTCAGCACCTAAAGCCAGAACACTCGCAACATTAAAGTGAAGTTCCAAAATCCAAATAAAGTTTAAACTTCACATGAGAAATGCATGGAGTTGATAAACACAGATAGAAACAATAAAGTGCACTAATTTCTCACTTTTTGAGTAATACCAAGTAACACTTGCCCATGTAAAAAATGTATAACCCAAAGAAACAGACTTGAACAAAATACTTGCTCCGATGACAAATAGAACCAACAAATCTCACAAATTTCTTTTCTTTTACGTAATTGCGTAGCAAAATAAATAAGTACTCGCAAAACTTGAAAGAGCAGCTTCAACTATACAAAACTAATAAATTTCACAAATTTCTTTTATTCTACTTCATTTCCAATTCAATAAACATCAAATATAACAACAATTCCAACAACGATAGTCCAGCAAACTACTGAAACAATAAAGCCAAAAAATTACTCATTTTTACCCTATCTCCAAAACAAAACAGAAAATCAGAAACCCATTAAAAGAAGAAGAGGAAATAAAACAACCAGCTTGAGCAGGAGGAAGTGGCTTGGAGGGGAGCTTGGCAGCCTTCCCATGCTGAGTTGGAGCCGAAGCAGGAGCTTTCTTAGGCTTTTCAAGCTTTTGCTGCTCAACAGCAGCAAGAAGCAAACTTGGGTCTTCGGTTTCATCATCCAAGAGATCAAAAGGGTTCATGGTTGACTGACTGTTAATGGGTGTTAAAAATATCCAAGATAAAACTTGAGTCCAGCAAACTTGGGTCTTCGGTATCATTCAATAAAACTATCCAATATATGCTTTTTCTTTTTTTTACTTTAGTTATCTAAAGTATTTTTTTATAAATATAGCTGTCTAAAATTTTAAAAATTATAATTTTAAGTGTCTGACTGTTAATAGGTGTTAAAAATTTTTTAACCGCATATTTAATTTATTTTTCTTTCAAAATTAAAAAAAAACTTTCAACTTTTCAAAAAATCTCAAAATTTTACAATTTTTACGAAACAGTTCTCAAATCCCTAAAATTACCTAAACTCAAACCCACAAATCGTCGCCGCTTCCGCTGCCAATCGTCGTCTCTGAGCACACCGGTTTGGTCGCCGGACCAAGGCGATTATTTTCTCCAACACGGTGTCGCCAAAAATGACGAACGACGTGCAGCCGAAAGTCAAACGCGAAATCGACGGATGTCACACTATTCGCCGTTTTCAGCGACGTCTTGTTCTGGCGACCAAACTGATGTGCTCAGGGGCGGCGATCGGTGGCGAAAGTGGTGACGATTTGGGGGTTTCAGTAATTTTAGGGATTTGAGGACTGTTTTGTAAAATTTTAAAAATTTTAGAATTTTTTGAAAAAGAAAAAATGTTGGGTATTCTTCTTTAAAAGATTAAAAAAATAAACTAAATATGTCACGTGTCAAGCATTGATTGGTTAAAAAATTTAACGCACATTAACGGCCAAACACCTGAAATTATAACTTTTGAAACTTTGAGCACCTATTTTTACAAAAAAAAATACCTTAGGCACCTAAAGTTAAAAAAGACATATTTTGGGCACCTATTTTTCATTTAAACCTTTAAAATTCTTCATAATCTTAGTTTCTTAGTTAGTCTCAAAATAAAATATAAATTAAAAATTTTAAGATATTATTTTTATTTTATTTTAATATATATTTGATTTTATATTATAATCATAATAAAAATTATTAGAATTCAAATCGCTTTATTTGAATGATATGTGTATCATTAAATGTTTAAAAATATGTATAGATAAATACTACTTGTTTGATGGCTTGTTTTGTTTATGGTAAGGTTAGATTTCTTTACCCTCGTTTATGTTGTAAAGGCCTTGATCGTTTGTTATTTTTATCTAGGTATTTTTATGGTACTCTTTTCCCATTTAAATTTAGGCGGTTTTTAACTAGGTCTAAAGTTATACGTACTTTCACTATTTATAAAAAAATAGTATAAATATAATTAATTTATAATAATATATAAATATATTTAATAATAGAGTTTGAATTTACTTACAAGTGTAAAATTAATTAATTTAAAATCAATTTATACTCATCCAATTATCTAAAAAAGTGAATGAAATTTAAAAATTTTATAATGTGTCAACAAATCTGGTCCCTTTTTAAAATATATAGTTAAATAAGTTTGATTAAATGCCGAAAAAGGTGTAGTTACATTAACAAAATTGTCATTAGTGATGGTATAGATTTCGATAATACAGTTTGAGGAATTTATTTAAAAATTTTAAACTTTTTGTATTTAAATTAAATTTTTTAAATTTTTTGAAGAGTTTAATTTAAATTTTTTAATATAGTCTAACAATTCTTTTTATGAGAAAAGGGGATCATTACCACAAGCCTCGTTAAAAACCTCCCTAAACCTAAATGAAAGAAAAGAGTACTCATGGTAACGATTACAAAAGACTTAAGCGAATTAGACGCAACAAAAACAACAATGAACAAAAAACACTAATTCACGCCTATATCCGTAGAATAAGACGCAAACACCTCAACTGGCGGAAACACATAGCGCCTTTCTCCCATCAACTTACCCCGAGCCAATGAAGCTAAACCATCGACCACCATGTTCGCCTCGCGATGAACGTGAACAATCCCAACTTCCCACTGCCTACTCAATAACTCTTTCATCCTGGTAACAAGCGTGCTACTCCCCAATGCCAAGGAAGCTCTCTGCAAAATCATGACCACATTACTGTTATCGAGCTCCAATTCCACCTTAAGGAAGCCTAAACACCATGTATGCGATAACACATCAAAAACTGCCCATAATTCCACAATTAGAACCGAGCATGCCTCTATATTCCGAGAGAAACCAAAGAGCCACTCCCCATTAGTGTTGCGAATCACACCACTTGTAGCTGTCATATTACCATGTCCCCCAACAGCTCCAGCTGCGTTTGCTTTTACCTAGCCCACCATCGGGGGCTGCCAATTCTACGCAACCCGCATCGGCCGAGTAGAGCCATTATTGACCACATCCGCCTCCACAATCTCATCCCTATACCCTCGGGAATACCTAACAACATCCCCCAAATTGCTATACTCACTTGTGAAAACCCAGCTACACCTTCGCTTCCACAAAATCCAACAAGTCACGGCAAAAAGAATGGCCCAGTCATTCTCCATTGATCGAGCATGGCTACTCCCCCTAAGGTTTTCCTCCAACCAACGAGCATAAAAGGTTAGTCTAGCTATTTTTAAGGGAAACTTGACGAGATTTAATTAAAAATATTATTTTTTAAAACATAATAAGAATTTTTAAAATTTTTGAAGAATCAAATTATTTTTTAATTTTCTTAAAGAATTAAATGTTGATTTTCTAAAATTTTGGGACAGAGGCTCTCTACCTCATTACAATCAACCCCTAATTATTGTGAGATTATGTATGCTTTAATGTTTAATATTTTTTATTAAATTATTTTGAATTAGTATAAAATTTGAAAATTGAAATTGTTATGATACTAAATTGTATTAGACATTTGTTTTAATTTTAACAATAAAATAATTTATTTATAATAATATTTTAATTGAATGATCTATATGTAACTATTAAGAAAAATGATTTATCAAACCCACAATCAAAGTGACTTTGCGTGTAGTTTACTAAAGGCTTAACTATAAAATAAGTGTTTAAATTATTTTTTTTTACAATAAGTGTCTAAAGTTTTTTTTGGCTGAAATAGGGCTCTAAAGTTTTGTTTTTGGCTGAAATAGATGCTTAAAGTATTTTTTTTGCTGAAATAGATGCTCAAATTTTCATTTTTGGTTAAAATAGATGTCAAAGTAGGTACTCAGTTAACTTTAAAATAAGCCAAAAATAAAATTTTAGATACATATTTTAATTAAAAAATATTTTAAATATTTATTGTAAAAAATATGCATAATTTGAGCACTTATTTTGTAGTTAAGTCTTTATCGATAAAATACTATTTGCAATAGTCTGCGTTTCATCAGTGAAGCGTTGCGTTTCAAGTTCACGAGGACAAGACGCAACTGAAGACCGTTTCATTGACCATTGCGACTCTAATAAACTGCCGAGTCTCCAATTGGCGAAAGCTCCACCCTCTCTTCCTCCGCTCGACGCTGCAAATTTTGTTACCGATAAAGAATTACAGCAGAAAAGGGGGCAAAATAAATGGCTGCATTAACCGCGCTAACAAGATCGCTCGGCCAACACTGCGCCAAAAGATCCAAATTTTCAATCGTTTCGCAAAATATCCCCTCTCATAACTCTCGCTTCCAAACACTAAGAACTTTGATTTTGGAACCCTCTTTATCCCAATCCGTCAAGCTCCACCGCCTCTCCGACTGTGATTCCGGTATTTATTTTCCTTTTAAGAAACTTTTCCCTCATTTTCTGGCTTTTTTTCCTCTCATGTTTTGTTTAAGCTATGTTTGAAAGCTCAATATTTTTTTTCAAGTACAGGTATTGTTGATGTCAATTTGGATCGGCCTGAAGCGAAAAATGCAATTGGGAATGATATGTTGAGAGGTTTACGCCTTGCCTTCGAAAATATCGGTCAAGATTCCTCAATTCGTGTAGTTATGATCTCTAGCTCAGTTCCTAAGGTTTTCTGCGCTGGCTTTGATTTAAAGGTGAAATTTGCTTTCTTTTAGTTGTTACATCCACTGCTATTTGTTATTTTGGATTTTTTTTTTACTTTTTGAAAATTGACTTCATTTTAACTGATATTGTGGCTATTAGAGTGGACACTTTCCCAATTGGAAATGTGATTATTTTTTAATTAATGATCAATCTTTGTTAAGTGAGATATTATGATTTGTGAGTTTCATTCGTTTTCAGTTAGATGTTAATCTTGTCGTCCGGACTTTGATCTGCAGGAACGAAAGAAGATGACTGCGTCTGAGGTTCACTCTTATGTCAACTACTTGCGGTCCACTTTCTCGTTAATAGAGGTTATTCCTTGACTTGCTCTTAAAACAAATTGTCACTTTTCTATTGATGTTATTCCTAATGCAGGGTCCAGGTTTCAGTCTTTAACGTTATTGCATTAAGACTAATACTTCACTGTTTACGGGATGATTCCCTTGCAAATGTAGTTATAATTGTTGTTGCATGCTTTCGAAAGGTCTTATTTTAGATCAAGTTCTTACACATACTAATATTTATTTAGTTCAGGAACTCCAAATTCCTACTATTGCAGTTATTGAAGGTGCAGCTTTGGGTGGAGGACTTGAAATGGCCCTTTCATGTGATCTTAGGATTTGCGGTAGTCTTATATTTTAAATTATTTCATAAGTACCTCTATTTGCCTCTAAAGATTCTGGTTACATGGTCTTCTTTTTTCCTTACGATTGTTTTTAATGGATTGTCCTCGAAATTTTCTTAGGAGAAAATGCATTATTGGGCTTGCCAGAAACAGGACTTGCCATAATACCCGGGTATTTACTAAATCTTGTTTCAGTATTTTACACAATATCTATTTTGATCATCTCTTTTGAGTAAAATCTGAAGCTGATAGCACATTGGCCCTATAATTAACAGTGCAGGTGGGACTCAAAGGCTTCCTAGATTGATCGGAAAATCAATTGCAAAGGAGCTTATTTTTACAGGTCGAAGAATTGGTGGCAAGGATGCAATGACCATTGGTACATATACCTACAAGCTACTTTTTCCCCCTACTATGTTTTCTACCTATCCCACTCCGGTACTGAACAATGTCTGGTATTGCAGGTCTTGCCAATTACTGTGTTCCTTGTGGTGAGGCTCGTCCAAAAGCTTTAGAAATTGCTCGGGAAATAAATCAGAAGGTAAAATTTATGCATCTTCAAAACCTGCTTGGCAGTTAATCTGCTATTTTCTTTTTCTAAGTTCATCAATTTAACATCCATGAATTTTAGTTCAAGTTTATTCTGAAATGCTAAGGTTTCAGTCTGATGCCGACCCTTCATTTTGTTGCTAAAAAATGATTTTGTTACCCTATACAAATATTGATTATTCTAATGAAGATATTCTTTACAGGGTCCAATAGCAATAAGGATGGCAAAAAGGGCTATAAACGAGGGGATTGAGAAAGAGATGGTTTCAGCTTTGGATTTAGAAGAAGAGTGCTACGAATGGCTTTTGGATACGAAGGATCGCTTGGAAGGCTTAGCCGCATTTGCTGAGAAGCGTAAGCCAACATATACTGGTGAATAAGAAAGACCCTGACTCTTGCTAGAAAACAGCTTCTTGATAAACCTATAACAGTTTTCTCTTTGTTTTATATTTGGATCTTTGAGAAGTCCTTATGTTGGATGAACTCTCTTTAGCAATTAAGGTGAAAGATAATAATAAATTACATCAACCTTGTTTGCCGAAGTCATTTCTATGGTGGTTTGAATTTTATGAGCATTGTTCTTTATGGTAGTTGTTTCAAAGATCTAAATCCCCACTTTCAGATGCCCAATCTTTTATTCGTTTAAAAATAGATTTGCGTGGTCATTCTTAAGAGTCATATCTAGCAGGCTTAGAATTAGTTAAGAGTCTATATCTAGCAGGCATAGAATTTGTTAAGAGCCAATATCTAGCAGGCTTAGAATTTGTTAAGAGCCGATATCTAGCAGGCTTAGAATTTGTTAAGTGCCGATATCTAGCAGGCTTATAATTCCAGTTCTACTGATATGTCACATTATGCCAAATATGGTATTTTTTTATCTTGCATCATAAATGCAATTTACATAATTGTCATGTTCATAGTACCACCACCAACTAGCCTACTAGGGATTTAAGAATTAAAAGGTAAGAATTTTTAAATGGTAACTTTGTCTTTCATTATCTGGTTTAGAAATTTGTTAAGTATATACATTAATGAACTGATTCAGATGAAAAAAGGGCAGCTCATTAATTTAGCTTGTCACCGCTGAAAAAAAGGCAAGGACAGCTCAGTGACAATCCTGCAATAACTCTTCCATGTTACCAATTTCAGTGCCCGACTCCAGAAATAGAGTATGGTCTCAACGAGTTTTGTATTATCCGTTCTTGTTAATAGCGGGAAGTTCATGATAGGTAAGTCAGTTATAGTTACCATAACTGGGTCACCTTCGCCGAATTTTCCAGTCCATAGTTACCATAACTTACCCTTCTTGCGTTGTAATGATTTCTCCTTATAAGCGACCGAATTCCCATTATTTTTTCACCATCATCAACGCTTATCTCTCAAACAAGAATTTGTCGGCGGAGAAAGAGCGAGATGATGGTAGGACGTTCAAACTCGAACAACAAAATGATCACGTATCGGACGATTGGAAGCAGCACAAGCACCGGCATCAGGAAGTCACCCTTGAGATTCAGAGGGGTACTTCCACTTGCAAACCATAAATGGGGCGCAAGGATTTCCTTCAATTACAAGGCATACTGGCTCGGAACATATCAAATAGAGGAGGAAGCCGCCATTTCTTATGATCGAGCAGCCCTCAAGTTGCAGAAAACCAACACTCCCCTCAACGTACCCCACAGAATCAACACACTTCAGGAGAAATCACTCCAGAGTTGGTACTCAGACGACGAGATTCTGAATATGATCAAGGGCAAAACATATTCATTAAATTTCAGCAGGTTCCTTGCCCATCAATCTCTGGCAAGGAGAACCATACCAGGCGGCTTAATCAACGGGAGGGCGCTCTCGTATAAAATGTTATTTCACCAGGAGCTGACCCCAATGGATGTGACTAACCCCAAAGGGTTCCAGATCCCAAAGGAATTCGCGTTGCGATACTTTCCCCCTCTTGGAAACAGTTCAGGAAATGGAGCTGAAATGGGAACTGAGTCTATTGACATAGTTTTCAATGACAAATATTATGGTTCCTGGACTTTCCGATACTCGTATTCGGGTCGTATCCAGGCCTTTTGTTTCACAAAAGGATGGAGACTATTTGTTACATTGAATGACTTGAAGTCTGGAGACACTGTCATCTTCTATATATGTCATCATGTAGATCAAGCAGAAAAAATGGTGATGTTTTATATGATAGATATACAGCGAATCATCCCGGAAAACTACATTGTTAGCAATGGTGAAGGACAAGGATCTGGTTCAGATGCTGATGGCATGGAAGGAAGGGGTCCAAACAATGGGGTCAAGCTTTTTGGAGTCAACATAGGTTGAAAAACCGTTAAAATGTACCTTTTGTTTGTCTTTTTCCAAGTTCTCTAGAGTCTAGACCATGAATAATGATGGGCCCATCAAGAGCCCATGAATAAAGTTTATGTTTTTATCGTCTGTTTCACCAGATGTAAGGGTGAAAACACAGAAATTTTAAAGTTCCAATCGAATCGACTCATTGTTCAATTTTCTCTCAATCTCCAATCTGAAACCCAGATTATCAATAGTATAAAAATCCCTTCTTCTTTTTTTATCAAAAGTGAATGAAAAGAAAGCAAAATGGCAACTCCAGCGGGAAGTTCTACTAAGAGGTGGCTTCCTCTAGAGGCTAACCCCGATGTCATGAACCAGGTGCTTTTCATTTATCCTTTTTCTGCCCCCAAATTTCTCGGTGTTTGGTTACATGGAAAATATCGGAAAGGAACGGTGGCGAAGGATTTTCATAGAAAATTTCGCGCTAACAGAAGAAAATTAAACTTCTATGTTTACAATAAGCTCTGATAAATTGATTGCCATGTGTATTTGCTGATGTTCATATATTTTTTAATTCCTTGAAAAATGGTAATATGGGTATTCTGCAGTTTCTTTGGGGTCTGGGTCTTCCGGTGGATGAAGCAGAGTGTTGCGATGTTTACGGCTTGGAGGATGAACTCTTAGCGATGGTTCCCCAGCCTGTTCTTGCTGTGCTTTTTCTTTTTCCAATAACTTCTCAGGTGTGTTCAATTTTGAGCTTTAGTTCTTTCCAGAATTAGCTGTCGCCTAGTTGGTTCATATCTTGAAAAATTAACTTCAGTGATACACATAAATCAAAATAAGTTTGTATGCTTATATGCTTTGAATCTTTTCAGACTGAAGAAGAGAGGTTGCAGCAGGACAAGGAGAAAAGAGTAAGTGCAATTATGTATTCTAGCTCTTTGTGTTTTGCATCAGATTGTTGTCCGAATCCGATTGACCGGAAATGTTTAAACCATAACACTGCTGTAACTGACATTGTGCAAACTTATGTTGTTATGCCTTGTGTTTGTAGATGATTATGTACTTGTCTCGCTCTACAGATACCCACCTTGTCAACCACATATTTGTATATATGTGTGGATGGTGTTCCGATTTTTTAATTTATTTCATTGATGGGAGTAAACACTCTATTTTATGATGGGGTTCATCAAATAACCAAGAACAAGGAATAGAGTTGAAAAGGGGCGAAGGAAAAGCACTGTTAAGAAAGTGCTTAAATAAGTGGAGAATTATATGTTCCCCCTTTATATCTTTCCCGAAACTAAGTGAATAAATGCAGTAGTTTCAGATGGCAACTATAAAATGTAAATTCTTTGTATGATCCAATTGGAAGTTTTTATCTTTTTTGTTTTGACTACAGGATGTTAGCAGTAAAGTTTATTTCATGAAACAAACTGTTGGAAATGCATGCGGAACAATTGGGCTTCTTCATGGTGTTGGAAATATCACTTCTGAAATCAATCTTCGTAAGTTTGGTCTAAATATTCATCATTTATCGCCGAGTGATGCTTATTTTGATCCATGTCGGACATATCATATGTTACAATGTGGTATAACTTTTACTAATGTCAGTGTCAGTTTATTCATCACATTTCAGCTTGCTTGTTGTCGGACATATGATGTATCCATGAGTAGGCTTTTTCTTAAGTCTTTCCCTTCTCCCGATTTTAATGAGGAACTGAATATCATGGTGATGTTCTCTAACCAACCAATAACCATGCAATATTAGACTATTAGGAGCATGCATCCTTTTAGCATTGAACTAAAAGGGTATTAGGTAACTATTAGCCTATTTTGTGATAAACATCCAGTAACATTTTATTTCCTTTTTTTCAGAAGAGGGATCATATTTAGATAGATTTTTTAAATCTACTGCAAGCATGGATCCATCGGAGGTTTAACTTCTTACCCCTCTCTCTCTCTCTCTCTATGTCTGCATGCACATGTGTGCGAGCATTTTTGTCTTTTGCGATTTGTCATTGCTGACTTCAAATTGTTGTATGCTTCAAAGCGCACAGCATTTCTTGAGAAAGAAGATGAAATGGAAGTTGCTCACGCTGTAGCAGCTACTGCTGGAGAAACAGAGGTAAATCTATTTTTAAGTAATTCTTTTCTACATGATTACTGGAAAATCATGAAGTTGGGGTAGGATACAAATCTGTATAGCACTTCAAGTTTTTTTTCCTGCAATATTTTAGAGCAAAGCTGAGCTATTTTATTGATGAATCTTTGCAATACTTATGACTGAGGGCGAATAATTTTTATTTGGTCTAATCCCATTTCTCTTGTTTTGTCTTAACAATTTTCCTCGTCAGGCATCAGACAATGTGAACACACATTTTATCTGCTTCACATGTGTTGATGGTACTTGCTCTTGTTCTCTTTCATTTCAGAATATATCAAAATAAAAATGAAAGGAAAAACTCAATTTCTATCTCTTTGGTCATTAGAGATGCTCTTTGAATATCTTAAATATGGTTTTCAGTGCTTTGATTCTCATTAATGTAGGGGAACTCTATGAGCTTGATGGAAGAAAATCAGGACCGATTTCGCATGGAGCTTCCTCACCAAGTAGCTTATTGCAGGTTTGTTCCGGGCAGTTAAAACTTTTATTTTTTGTGATTTTCCTTTATAACGTGCATTCGGCTGTCAGAAAAAAACGTTGTACGAGAAACATTTTAGCTTTTAAGACATGGAATTTCTTTTAACAGTCATTGTAGTATTTGACTGTCATGCCTTGATCAAGGTGAAAGTGGAAGAAGTGAGCTTCCTAACCTTGCTCTTCTCCATCTCTTTCAACTTAGGGTTTGAGGAGATTCAACTTGTGGAATAGGTTTTAGTCTGAACCATCAACTTCAGCTTTCACAATCCATCTCAAACTCCTCCTGATTGCTTCGTGTTTGTTTGCTCTAAGCAAAATGGTTTGCATTAGACGAGTGTTACGTTTCACCCTTGTGATTGAACTGTGTGAATGTCTGGTTTCAGCATTCCTATTCATGTTTTCCTTAGTTTTCGGCGATAAACATCCTCATGATGTGCTAATATATAACGATCACAACTAACTGCCATTATTTCCTTGTACGACAACAGGATGCAGCGAAAGTCATAACGGGCATGATCCAGAAAAATCCGGAGTCACTCAACTTCAATGTCATTGCCCTTCATAAGAAAGCGGGAGTGGCAGGTACATCGTAATATGGCTATTTATTGTTATCAAATTCCTGCAAACAACTACAGATCGGATTCCAAATGTTCAGTGACTGTAACATACTCAAGCATATCATATGATCTTTCTATGCGTATGCGTTTCATCTTTGCATGAGGACAACTCATAGACAGCCCAAACTGTTCTACCTATTGCCCTTGTTTTTGATGAGTTGGAGGAAAAGTAATAAATTAGATGTTGCTTGTGTTTTGGTGGAAAACCATGGCGGTTGGTACCGACCGGTGCGTATTGCATCGGCTTTGGCTTATGAACCTGTTCTATTTCTGCTTACTATTGGTGTTTCACGTTTCACTAGTTTATAAGTGGAATTTTGGTAAAATAATACAACAAACAAACAAAGAGTTAAATTTACATGGTTCAGTTTTAGAATTCGAAGGGTTTTGCACCAAATTTGGCTGCGCTCATACCATGAATCATATCAAATATATTAATTATATTATATGCTAGTAATGTATTAATTGTATATCACATTGTTAGTGTATTAATCATTCATAATAAAAAAATAAATTGAACCTTGCAGGTGTAGACAAACTTAGTTTTTTTTTTTCAAGTATGTAGACAAACTTAGCATTGTTTTTACGGGGTCTAACGTTGCTAAATGAACTAAATATATATATATATATATATATATATATATATATATATATATCAGGATTTACTTGCACAATGTAAAATCTATTTTTACACATTTTTGGAACTGCTTGATAAGCGTAAATGGGTGATTGAGATTGTCCTCTTTTTATATGTAAAAATCTCTTATTTTCGACTATTAATTTCAGACAATCATTTAACTTCAACCGTTGGTAAAAAAATGTAAAATTAAAAAGTTTTACACCTTGTAAAAGTCATTTGTTTCTACACTACTTTTATAGTTAATTTTAATCATCTATTTAATTTTATCTACTGATTCAAAAAAATTGTAAAATTTAAAATTTTACGTGATACTCCATAATAGGATCATATTACTCTCTCTCTCTCTTATATTTATTGTCCAATTTAATTCCAACAACCATACGTGAGATACAATCTTCACATCCGCCCACAGTATTTGTCTTTGACATTTCTGCATAGAAGTCAGAAGAAACTGCCTTTAACTGACATAACTATATACATGTATATATATTACTGATAGAAAATAAAATTATTGTATTTTTTATGATCATTAGTATTCGATTTATTAGTTTAAATGTGTATATCTTCACATTAATTTTGTTTTTAAATTAAAACTATTTCGTAAATCACAAATTAAATAATTTTCTTTATCTTAATTTAATAAAATTATTGTTATTTTATATATGCCTAATAGAAGTTGCGTAACTTGCATCCATGCAAAAATGGCAAGGACCTCTAAGTTCCCCATTCAACAAACCGTTTGAGAAAATCTTAAGGGATTATTCACATTTTTTTTTTTTGCAGAATTGGCATATTTTAAGCATATTTTTTAATGAAATTTTATTTATTTATTTATATATTTATTTGATAGGTGGTCTGTGTATGATAATCACATAAGACCCCGAATTTCATATCAACTGAAATTTTAATTATTTAAACAACGATTTGTAATTACATTGTTGATTTCAATCACATTGTTGAACTGACACTGAATTTCTTATCAACTGAAAATTTAATTTTTAATCATTTTTTGAAAATTTTAAGAACAAAAGAAAAAGATATATCCTATTTTAAAAATTCCTATGATGAGGGGTTGTCCTCAAGCTTTACTACTGCTAACGCTGAACTATTAACACGTCAGCATCAACTGACGAATAGATGTTCGCCACATGTACAATATCCGACTCCATACTTTACTTACGCTCCATAACCCATATCTGATCCGCCTTGAGCTACCACCGGAGTCGAGCTATCCGCCTTTCTCCTCCTTTTCGGCGACCCATTCTCTGAACCCGAATTCGAGGAACTAGCCGGTTCCGGTGATGCCCTCTTTGAAGTTATCCTTACCGGGTCGGGTTCCCCGGAATTCACCCTCAATGGGAAATTCAACAAAGCCCTCGAGCCACGCATCCTATAAGCTGCTTTATCATAAGCTAAAGCCGCATCCTCAGCTGTCTCAAATGTACCTAACCAAACCCGAGCCCCATTTTTAGCCGGGTCCCTAATCTCAGCCGCAAACTTCCCCCACGGCCGTTGCCTTACTCCCCTGTAATGCTTCCCTTTCGCTGGAACCGGCGTCTTTGCAGCCTGTTTCACCGCCGCCTCCATCGAATTCTCTTGAGGTTCGGGTTTGATCGGCGGAAAAGTCGGGGAAGAATTATCGGACGGCGCCCAGCCGGCGGCTAAACCATCCCGAAGGAATCCGAAGACAAGCATGTCTTCGGAATCGTTCTCTTTGAGTGGGAGATCACCCCAGGTATCAGTCAAGTAAGGGTACAAGCGGCTAAAGCTAGAGCTCCTGCAAAACATAGGGGGAGCCGCGTTGGCACGGTCGTTTGAAGCAGTGAGTCGAAAGTCTTGTGACTCGTCGAGCAAGTATCGCCGAATTGAGTCCAGCATCATCAAATCGGAGTCGATCGTACTCGGGTACATTTCCATGGCTGAAAAACTCAAATTTTAGATAAACAATTTCGTAAATTTCAGCTTGGGGATTCTTTTGTTTTGAAAAGAAATAGTAAAGAGATGAATTCTGGTAAATTAAGAGCTCTGAATCTTTGCTTGGTGAAGGGAAAATTGTATTATATAGGGAAATCAGATGCATGAACTCGAGTGGCGGATTTTTCAATTTTCTTTTCAAAATTCTTTTATTAGGTATCAACAATGGTGGGGAGTGAGTTTCTTCGAAAGTACATTTGATACACGTGATTAAAATCTAGGCTTGGGAGGGGTGACGTCATCCAATGACACTAGCATTGTAGCAAATCAACCAAATATTAATTTTGAGATGTTTGTATATTTAATATATTATTTTTATAAAAAAAATAATTTATCTTAATTAGATATAATATTTTTTAAAAATATTTCTGCTCAATAATTTTGTTCAGCATATTAAAAATAGATATGCAAGTATATTCTTTTCAATACTAAAGTTCTATTAAAAATTAGTTATATATAAATCCTTGATCATAATAAAAATGGATGTCCTCTTTAGGCAAGGTCAGACGCAGAATTTTATGTTAAGAGGACGAACCTATAAAATTTTAGAGAGTGCGAACTTATAAAATTTTAAGAGGGCGAAAATAAATTTTCAACAAAAATACATAGATATTTCTAAAAAATTAAAATGCATAAGAACTTTAAATTTTAGGGGGGCGACCGCCCCTTCAACCCAACCTCTACGTTCATCCTTGTCTTTAGGAGATCTAAATATGAACAGAAATGTAAAATGTATGTGAATTTATCAAGGATTAAAGAGAAAACTTCGTTAAGATGTCAATTTTTTAGCTCTCTATGTATTAGACATATATAGTAACTATTAGAATAAACTAAGTTACACATATGTCACTCAATTATTAAAACTTACAATCGTGTTACTCAATTAAAGTTTAAATACAATCAAGTCACTCATATGTTAAAATATAAACGCATATCTAACAAAGTTTGGTATAACAATATTTTTAGTGTTCAAAACTTATATATTCTATTAATTTAGTCTTAATTCAATAAACTTAACCCTCCAATAACTTAAATAAAAAAGGGAAATAATGAAGTCATTCAAAAATATAAATTTATTAAGAAAAATGTATAATAATACGAAGAGTTAAATTTATTGAATTGAGTCTAAATTGATAGAATATATAAATTTCAAAGACTAAAACTGTTATTATACCAATATTGTTATATATTCGTTTTTATTTTAACGGATAAGTGGCATGGTCGTAATTCTCGATAAATTTTAATAATTAAATTGTTTGAACTCTACTAATAATTGAGTGATCTTCCATCTAATTTACCCTAACTATAAACAATATCCATACTTATATTCCCATAACTCCATCCGTATTTTATAGTATACACTCGTTGTTCCTTGTTTTCTTTTTCTTTCTCTTTTACTTTTCCAAACCACTCCATGTTTTTTTTTCTGCTTGATGTGATAATCTTCTTACCTTTGTTTTACTTATGTGCTCCAAGCTTGACTTGAAAACCATTGCATTTTCGTGATGGGCGATAACGTAACATACATACTTTCTATATTATTTTCTTTTTAGGTATAATTATTTGTATTCGACTCATTAACTGATTAATTTAAATTGAGTACTGTAGAGATTCATTATATAGATGATCGTCTCAACTCAGTTTACTCTATTCACAATATTATATTTTCGAACCGATGACGTAATGGATCTAAGTCATTATCTCATTAAACCAACATATTTCTTATTAAACCGAGCTGCTCATCTATATTCTCTCATTTCCTTTAGGTCTTGGGTTCTAGAGTTTCCACTTCCCCTCCCCTCTAGGTAGGATTGAGATTAAAATTAAAATTAAAATTAAAATTTATCAAAAAAAGAAACGATTTAAAAGATTTAGATAATTAATAACTTCAAAATTTTATACAAAAATTATCAATTATTTGAATACGATTAATCAATTCTATTAATTTTTAATATAACTTGATTATACTGATGGACACGACATGATAAAATGATAGAAAAATGTTGTGATACATAAGGCTTGTTTAAGTTTACGCATGTTTTTTTAATTTTTGGGTTTATAGATTTAGGATGTGGTTTAGAGTTTAGGTTGTAGGGTGTAGAATTTAAGATTTATGATTAAAATTTAGAGTTTAGGGTTTAGGTTTTATGGTGTTAGGACTACGGGTTTAGGTTTTAAATTTTATAGCTTAAATATGAATGATTGTGTAAATTTTTTACACGACTTGTGTAAATTTCATATCATTTTTTATCAAATGAATCTTCACTTATATTTACTGTAAATTAAATTTAAAAAAGTTTTTATCGTGTGAATTTTTACTTGGTACAAAGATGACATGAAAAAAAATTATAAAATTAATAATTTTTATTGGTTGAGACTATAGATAACATGGCGGGACGAGCCTGTGATATAATTTCTCGTTAAAAACATATAATTTCAAAAAAATCTGAATTTTTGAGATTTTAAAAATATATTGGAATAATGTTTAGGATTTTCTTTATTTTTATACATGACGACCTCCATTGGATCTTGTCGCTTTTAACAGTTAACAACAATTGATAAAAGTGATAGAAGAAATGAATAAATAAATGTTAAACCGAAAAAAAAAAGTCAAAAAGAAAATTTCACTATAATATATTAAGTCAAAATAGGCATTAAACAAATTCACATTTGCAATATCAAGATCCATTACAATTTATTGATTTTCTCGAAAGAGTACTAAAATGGTAAAGAAAACATAAATATTTTATTAAAAAAAAGGGGAGAAAACATTTTTAAATAAAATAAAATATAAATTCATAGTATGAGATAGCGAGATTAACAAGTACGAGTAAGGCATGTTTGTAAGGGGAAAACGATATTACGGATAGATTAACAACTTTGGGCCGTGACAATGAAGGGGTGGTTTTCCTTGTGCCGCTAGGTGCGGTGGCCGTGATTGTGGAGGATGAGCAACGATGTTAGGAGAATAGATTGATGGCAGGTGGATCGATTACCCAACATTACAGTCGAGACGATCTTGAAGGGTGATGTCTCTAAGATTAGTTTGTACGGCTTAGGAGGGGAGGATAGTTAGTTATTGTGTTGGCTCTTATATTTACGTAGTTGAGCTTAGTGTTCGGTTTAGTTATTATAAGTATTACTAGTATATATACTTTTTTTCATTTAGAATTAAATTTTTTTTAACAAGACCTATAATAATATAATTTTACCTTTTATTAGTTATAAAAAAATAAAACAACACACGAAATAAAGAGGAAAAAAACAATAATAGTTTATTGGCTGAGAAGAAAGACAAAAAAAAATGAGACGTTTTTTTACTTGTCCGAAACGAATACATTCCTCCTAGACAAGTACTACAACAATAAAATATGTTGAACAAAAAAACAATAAAATATTAAAAAGATGATAATGACCTTTGGATAAGTCTCAAATAGCATAAAGTCGATTTCCCTTTTTCTTTTCTTATTACATTTTATTCCTCTAGGTTCCTTCTAGGAAGGAGGGGAGTTTATTGTTTTTTTTAATAATTATTAGTATTTAGTTTACTTATTGAGTAATTCGGGTTGAGTATTACAATAATATATTATGAGATGATTATCTCAATTTAGTTTATTTCATTCATAAAATCTGAATTCAAACTTCTTACTTTATTTAAAAGACCTAACGTTTTATCTAACTAGACTAATTAATAATAATTTATTATTATTTTTTAATAACTATATAAATTTTTATTATATAATTACATTGTGTAAAATAATTAAAATAATATGAACACGGAATAAGTAATATAAACATATAACATTTTATATAAATGTATGGATATATTAAAATTTATAAAATATGAATAAAAACTGTTATTTGAAAATAATATAAATATGAGCTTACAAAGCAGATTTTTAAACAAAACACTCGTTTTAACCCTTAATACATCTACGTAATTACTAATTCACATTATTTGAGTTCAAATTATTGAGAATGTAATATTTTTTTATTCAATAAAATTTTTAATATTAATTAAAATGAAATGTCAAACCTCTATTGAGGATATAGATTTATATGTGCCTTTTTAAAAATCTACTTGGAAAGTTGGAATTTTATTTTAACTCTACTTATTCCTTTTTATTTAAGGAAAAACTGCACGGGTGGTCACCAATCTATCATATATTTTTTTGGTCACCTAATTAATTTTTCGTCAAAATAATCTCTCCCGTTAGATATCTTTCTTGTTTTGGTCCCCCTCTGTTAAAAGTCTTACATAATCGCTGACTTGGTATTTTTTATTTTTCGGTCACCTAACTATCATCCTTTTCTTATTTTGGTCACCTAAATATCACCATTTTCCTATTTTGGCCCCCCTTCTGGTTGGTTGAATAAAAAGTATTATAGTATATCATTAGGTTTGACGGGAGGGACCAAAAAATACTATAAAAATAATAAATAAATAAATGCCATGCCAGCAATTTCGTTAGGTTTTTAACGGAGATGATCAAAACAGGAAATGTATCTAACGAGAATGACGGTTTTGACGAAAAAATTAGTTGGTGACCAAAACAGGAAAGGGTGATAGTTGGGTGACCACTTGTGTATTTTTCCCTTTATTTAATTGGGTATTGGCTGCTGATGCATGTAGATGATTAATGATTTTTAATTGGAGTTCGCTAATGAATTTTGCAGCCATAATTAAATAGTATCTAGGGTAAAGTAAAGTTTAGTTATTAACAATTAATATTTTTTTTCAATTTGGTCCCTAATTTATTTTGTATATATTAATATTAAACATGGTGACTTTTTTAATTATTTTGATAACATGACATCATGAGATTATGTTACATGATATAATCCTAATATCACATCACTAAAGGAGTACAACTCTAAATTTAAGAACTATTGTAAACAAAAATATTTAAGGACCAAATTAATAAAAATCCAAATTTAGAGGTTAAATGTGGTTTTATCCCAACATAAAACGTGCATTTCTCTCTAGTGAGTAAATATGTGGTTTTATCCCAGTAAGCATTAACGTTTTTTTTATCCAGAATTTTTTTAATCAATTTGATTTGTTAATTTTTTATTAATATTTTCTTAAAAAATTTAAAGAAGATAAAAACATGATCGTTACGGTCACAAGAAATATAAAATATTAATCATTAAATTTTGTTTTAGGTTAGTGAGAGGGTGAGAATATAAGGAACGTAAAATATGACTAATTTCATTAATGTTTTATGATTTATAAATATATTATCAAAAATATAATTTTTAAAAACAAATTACAAGTTTTTTATATATATGCGTTATACTCACATGCTTGTTTTCACTCTTTATGATCTATATTAAAATATTTAGTATCTAGTTGGCCAAAATTACACCCATATCAGGATGGCAGAAGGGTCTAAGCGCCAGACTCAAGTTCTGGTCTTCGAAAGAGGGCATGGGTTCAAATCCTACTTCTGACAGCTTTTTCGTATTTTCAAGAAAAGTTAAATATATACACTCAATATTTTTGAAATCTCAACATTGCTATTAAGTCAAAGCATCATTGATATCTATATTATTATTTTTTAAAATATATGTCCACCTTATAATTTATGTTCAGGGTGTGAGGTTATTTATTCTAATAATATTGTCTTTAAAGATTGAACTTACACCATCTCTTTAAAAATATAATATGTCTTACTAATACATTCTACAGCTGCGTCTTTTATTACTCTAGTATTAAAGAAATCATCATCAAAATCTCAAATTAAAAAAAAACATACACGATGATGTAGGGATATCAATGGATCGAACTGTACAGAGTCCAAGTCTAAATCCGATTACAATTAAACTTGAATATTTTTTTAGATTCAAATTTTTTGGATCAAGTTTGGATTAAAATATTTTAATGCAAAGCAGACCATAATTTTGTGTATTTAATTTATTGTGTTTTTAATTTATGTCATTTAATTTTATATTTATTCATTTTCGTCTCTTGTTTGTTGACTACATTTAAATTTTTGTGTTTATTATTTATGCTTTTAGTTTGCTTCATATTTTTAATTCATAATTTTTACCTAATATATCTTAATTTTATCTTGCAATTTTACATCATTTACTATTTTATTAACTATTTTCCTTAATTTTAGGTAATTTATTAATATTTTATGTTAATTTATTTTTCCATTGCATTTATTTTCTTGTTTCTTTGTCTGCAATTTTATCTTACACTTTTTTCATATTTATGTATATATGCATAATTGCATATATATATATATTATACTTATTGAATTTACTTAATAGATATAAATTATAGTAAATATTATTATTATTATTTAACTTGTATTTTTAAGACATTTATATTTTTATTGCCATTTTTAATATTGATATATATATGAGATGTTCTTAACATTATTCTAAGTTAGCTAATATATATATATGTTTATTTTAATGTATTTAGGTTAATTTTTTTGCTTTATATATATTGTCTTATTATTTTAATGTAAATATTATAATAATATTTTGTTTTAAAGAATTAAAAGTCATAATTGTTTTACTCAAATTTGAATATAGATCAGATTTGGATCGGACATAGACTTAGATCGTATACGGATTAGATCCTGACAATATCTATATCTGATTCTTCTCCTATTATAACTCTGATATTTTTTTGGATTCAGATTTTTTTCAATCAAATTGGATCAGATTTTTTCTTCATATTTATCGGATTCGAATAGGATAATTTTACGCTCCCTGCAGACAATTCCTGCCCTTCAATTCCTTCATTATTTTACACTCCAAAAATACCTATTTGCCCTCCAAAATCCTTACTAAAAGAAATTTATTTCCGAAAATTTCCAAAACTCAATTCAAGAACCTTTCGAATTCTAACATTGTTTTCGAGATGTTATGGCGTGTTTGGTAAAAGCGGTTTGAGTTCAAATTAGAAATTTAACCAGTTAAATCTGCTAATTAGGATGTTTAGTGAATAGTGGATTGAAACAGCAGATTGAGGTGAAACTTTTAATTTTAAAAAAACTGTTAATATGAGCTTTTTGAAATTAGAAGTTTGACATAAGAGTTGTAAAGACTCTTTTACCCTTAATAGTTATCAAAAATCTCTAAATAATCTAAATTTAACCTTTTTTATTTTAATCCTTCACCCTCTATTTTTTTCTTTTTATTCTCACCTAGTTATATGTTTATTAATATTTAATAATGAGTTAAATTATATTAAAATAATTATATAAATAATAAATTAATACATAAATTCTTCAAATATGCTTAGTAATGTTATTTAAAAAATTATAAATCTAATTAATATTAATAGATACAAAATACTGATAACTAATAAACTATTCAAACAAGTATTGAATATAATCATGTTTTTATATGTCATTTTACTTGTTTAAATAATCAAACATCTATCAACTATCAGTTAATTTTATCAAACACTTTTATACAATCTGTTAGTAAAATCAATTAATGCAATCAACTATCAGCTAATGTAATCCGCTATCAGCATTAGTTATCCGTTTATTGTCAAATATGATCTATACTTTTTCAAATGATCTTCAAATTTTGTCTTAACATCATTCAATATTATATTTCAAAATTTGTTTCTCCGAAATCTAAAATTTAAAATATTAAAAAGCCATATAGATACAAAATAAATTTAAAATATAAACAAAAAAATTACAACATTATTGTTTAAAGTGATTCAATCAAATATAATTCAATATATTATCTTTGAAAAACTATTACTACTTTAATATTATGTTTTTATTGAAATATTTCTGAATTTTCACTGTTAACGATCTTCATTTAACATTCATTAATATAAATAATTATTGGCCGATAGATATGATATTTCAAAGCCTCGACCTACCCTTTGGTTAAGCCCCTTCTTTTATGTATAAAAAATAACGTTAATTTGAATGTAAATTAAAAGGTAATAACATAGTTAAGAACAATAAAAATATAAAAATCAATTAAAAAATTGAAACAAATTAACGCAGCCTTATATATACACGTGCGGGAATGGGTTTTTTTATTTACTACTATTTAAACGGAGAAAAATACTTTCACCATTTCAACATTATTTTATAAAAAATAAAATTTCATTGACAAATATTCATTATAATAAGTGCGAGTTTAACGTTCGACATATATAGGGTGTGGCTAAAAGACGATAAGTTTTGAAATTTATTCTCGAAAAAATTATCAGACTTCTTAATAACATTTTTTGTTGTTTTTTTAGTTTTTAGTTTTTTTTTGTAAGTATCTATACTTATTTTGTAAGCTTAGATATATTGTCTCAAACTGAAAATTTATAAAAAAACTAAGTATCGATACTTACAAAATAAATATCGATACTTATAAAAAAAACTCAAAAAATTATCCGAAAATATTATTAAGAAGTCTAATATTTTCAATTTGATAATAAATTTTAAAACTTACTATCTTCTAGCCGTACCTCAAATCTACCCATAATAATCATATATATATCTTGGACATTGACCAAAGATTGGTCATTTTTATGACTTTGACTGAAAAAAAAGGGATTAGACAAAATTAAATTAAAATTATAACCTTTCCGACATAAGCATTGTACCTGGTCACAACGTGCCAACCATCATACGTGCGGCCAACCGCAATGTTTGAGTATCCAAATATTCTAATGATGTGATGTTATATAATTTGAGAAAAATTTCAATATACAGTATGCGTAAATTTTAGTTTATACAGATTTTTTAATTTTAGGGATTAAAAGTTTAGTTTAGAATTTAAAATTTAGGGGTTTGGGTTGTAGGGTTTAGAATTTAAGGTTAATGTTCAAAATTTAGAGTTTGGGGTTTAATTTTTAGGGTTTAGGTTTAATTTTGATTTATATTAAAAATAGACAGACTTGTATCAAATTTATTTTACACAGCCTATTTATCACATTTAAACCCATATAATTTCTAATAATATTCAAATCTAAAGATATTTGGATAATATTTTTCTGAGATAGTTACTATCCAAAAAACTTTTTTGAGTTTTTTTTGTTTAGTTGTTTTCGACGACGACCTTATGACGTCGATTAATTTTTAGTGTTTATGTTAATTGTATTTAAATAAGATTTTTTTTCTTTTGATGAGGAATTATATGTTTAGTTTTTTTTCTTTGTTTTGCTTTGCTAGAAGTCATTTTACATATGTTTTTCTGGTTGTTTTTTGTCTGTTTGTATGACAGCTTATTTGTCTATTTTTTGTAAGATTTGTCTGTCTTTGTGACAGTATTGTCTGATGTTATGACAATTTATCGTTCAGATAACAAGTATTATCGAACGTTTCAAGTCACAAGATGATCGACGATATATTATTTTTCGGATTCCTTTGTGGTAATTTGTCGGTGCGCCAATAACTCGCAACGAAAAGAATATTGGATTCACGGAGCTTTCTGGTCAAAGTATATCTTTGCTAAATTTTCATTTAAATGATGAAACAAGTTTTCTCAATAAGGAATATGTTTAATTTTATCTTTCACGCTTTTTGACTTTCTGATGCTTTTTATCTCCATGAATATTCATGATTTAGAGTGTGTTCATCATTTGTAATTCTTCTTTTTAATTAATGAAATTCAGTCGAAGTTCTTCGTTAAAAAAAAATCTAAAAATATTAACATAAGGAATCTAAGGAATAGTCTGAGAAAAAATACGTGATTCAAACAATTTTGTCTATAAAATATATTTTTTAAAATAAAACGTTTGAGAAAATTATAAGAAATATATAACATTACATCATTAAAGTATATGTTTTATATTTTTTTGAAACCTTACAGAAGGGATATATAAATTATTATACCATAATATCTCAAATGTAATCTCATGAATCATGAAAGTAATATTTACCAACATTTTGAATAAAAATAAAGAATAAAGTATACAAGTAAACTACCGAAATAATTATTTTGACCCTTGCTCTTTCGAAAAGTATAAAATAATTATGTACCTGATTAAACTGATATAAAATAATTATTAAATGTTATCAAACAATTACAAAATAGTCAGTAAATTAATCGAATTATTATATAATTTTATAATGTTTAATGATTATTTTGTAACAATTTTTTAAATATAATGATCATTTTATAATTTTTTGAAAGATTGATGATTAAAACAGTCAGTGTTTTATAGTTTAACGACTATTGATGTATTTTTCTCTTAAAATAAAATAAATAATAAGAAAAGTATAAAATAATTATGTACCTGAAATTATTTTTTTATTATTAAGAATTTGTTGAACTTTCAAAAAACTTTTTGTTGTATATCCCTTAAAATATATTAAATTTTGTATCAATTCATCAAGATGCAAATTTTTTAATTTTTAAAAATCGCAAATTCCATAAGAACTTAAAAGTCAAAGTTGCATATTCTTTTTTCATATTTTTAATTAATATTTTTTATAAGAAATACATATTTTTAGAAGATATTCTTAAAATTATTTAATTTTTCATTACATGAAATATGATGCATGCATGTGATATGGGCCAAAAATGGTGTCAAAACATGAAAAATGAATGTAGTAGTAATATTTATGCATTTAAAATTTTTCTAGGATGTTTTTGAAAAGATTAATAAATTTTTTGACAAAAAAGATTAATAATTGGATTTGAGTATAATTGTTTGTAATTATAGATGTGTGACACGTTTGAATAATCATAATAATCAGTGATCATGTTACTATTCTTATTAGGTTAAGAATCAAAGAAATTATTCACATAATTAAACTAAACGAGTGGTCATAGTAAAAAAGATGATGAGATTTATCCTAAAAGACCTGAGTTCAAGAATCGTTGTTTGCAAAATGTGTATCTTATCAAATGGTTAAAATTATATAAACAGATATTAGTATTCGATCCGAATTAATCAACTAATAAATTTGATACAATCGAACGAACACGAACAAGGGTGATTTCATGTTCGTTGTTTAACTTTAACCTAACAAATGAAAGAACACGAACATAAACGAACACAAAATTTCTTTTTCGCGTTCGTTCATGTTCGTTCGTTAAAACGAACACAAATGAACATAAAGGAACATAAATAACATATATAATATGTTAAATATTTAATATTTTGGGTTAGTTTGATTAATTAAGTTAATTAATCAATTTTAAACGGAATTAATGGATAATTGAAATTTAAAAAAAAACTCTTAATCATTAGCCGAAACCTAAATTTATCTCAGATTAACCAATTTTATTTTGGTTCGGTAGGTTAGCTTGGTTTAACCGAACAATGAACACTCCTAGCTGATAAGAATGATGTTTTTAATGAGTCATAAAATAGGACTTGCCAACTCGAATAACTCAAATTTTTTTGACTTTACTCGATCTAATGCTCACCCCTAGACACATATGCATAAATTTAAACTAACATAAACGAGCGAACATAAATGAACGGATTACTGAATGTTCATGAACATAATTGACGAACGAGCTATTTGTTCGTGTTCGTTCATTTAATTAAACAAACAAAAAATCTTGTTAATGTTCGTTCGTTTAATAAATAAACGAACATAAACGAACTTCTCACTGAACGATTCGCTGAACGTTCGATTCATTTACAGCCCTATATAAAATAAATAAATTGACATTTGAGCCAACTTGTATGCTTTTTCAGGACATGAGAGTACGGACAGACAAATTTTGTGATCTTGTTTGTGTACCACATTCTTTCAGTCTTGGTCATTTATGGAGGTTGTCCATTGATTGAGCATGTAAGTCATCCAACTCGTGTGTTGCATTTCCCCCATCAGCTTTTCCATTTTTTGGTCCAACCTTTGTTTTCCCATTTTTTGGTCCAGTTAGTCTGGTGAGACGTTAGTCCTTAAATAATAGTGCCTCAAACCTAAACCCAATATTTGAATCCAAAATGACATTTAAATCTGTTTAAACTTGTGACGGCTTAAATTTGAAATTGACTCAAATTAAAAAGTTCTTATTCAAAATAGACTCGAACCAAAATATTTCAAAAGTTCCAAAACACGAACCGATGAGATTCGAAATTAATTCGACTTGCCCAATTAACGTTGCTCGTAACTGTGCAAAATTTTTGTGCCTGACAAACAAGTAAACATGAATTCTTAAAATCATAATATCTCAACCGGGCATGCTTATTTGCCTATAACATAGAGGAGGAATGTCTCTGGGCCCAAACAAGTGTTCCCAATGCACATAATGATCTGCATTGCGAACATGGAGACGATGAATTGGGCTTCAGACTAATTAAAAGAAGATTATGATAACCTTATATTAATGATCAATCCAAGTTGCCATCAAATTTTGTCACTTTTTTAATATTCTAATCTCATTATAAACTAATATTTTAATACGATTTTATATATAAATAAATAAATTCACGCACACTTAGTAGATTACATTGATCGAATCCAAATTATTTTACTTTACATGAACTGATTCTGAATCAATTAAATAAAATATACCCGTTATCCATATCGGATAATCCAATCCGATTGAATAATTGCTTTGTGTATTATAAAAAAGAAAAACAAAGAGTAAAATACATCATATTCACTTAATTAAAATTATGTGACAAACAAATTGCTCTATTATTAAAATTGAAATAAACGACTTGATAAAATAATAATTTTAGTCACAAAATTTATATATTCTATTAATTTAATCATAATTTAAAATATTTAAATAATTCTAACTCTTTATATTTAATAATTCAATAATTTGATACCTCTTCGTTATAAAAAAACCATACGGTGGTCCCCGAAAAACTTTTATAAATAAGAAACGGCTAAAACCATGCACGATGATGAAGTGGTAAATTAAGTAATGGGGTATTCTTAATTATATTAGGTTTAATTAAGCTCCCATGGGACCCACTTGTATTGTTTATTCGTTGCCTTCAACATTTATTTGAAAATTTTAATATAAATATTAAAATGCAACTTCCCAATGTTTGTGTTAATATAGAAAGGCTAAAATAACTTTTTTAAGTGTCATACATTTATACTTTTATCAATTTGATCCTTAGCCTTTAAAAATAAATAAAAATATCATTAATTGAACAATACAAATTTTAAATCATATATGTTTATATTATTTTAAGGTTAACCTGCAAATGTAAATGACTATTAAAAGTTACTTTGCCCTTTTTGTATAGTTGTTTTTTTCCACGAGACCTTTTTGTGTACTTTTAGATCAGTAATTAACAATAAAATTAAACAAAAGTGAATGTAAAATAGCTCAAGAAGTCGACGTTGCAAAGTATGGATACCAAATTTTAAATTTTAACATAGTACAGGGACCATTAACATATTTAAACCCATAAATGTGATAAGATGAGATTTTTATCCTCATACGACCCACATAAATGTCTGCTGCGCACACCTAGTTTGTCGTTTTGCAGGCACGTAAGCTTCCTGGAACCTCCGTCGAATCACCGTTGAAAAGTCATCGGATTCAACTTGCCTTGCATCCTATAAATACCTTTCCACTCCCCCATTCCACTCTCATCCAAAATATTAAGCTTCAAGTCTAACCTCAAATTCAAAAAATTCCTTCAAATTTTCAATATTCATCTTCTTCTTTTCAGTTTTCCAATATGGAAACTAGTAGTGCGCTTCAATACATCGAACGATATTTACTCGATGAGTTTTCTTCAGTGGAATCGGAGAGTTTTTCACCTGAAAATCAATGGAAAAATGAATCGAAATCGGAGGCTTCCACCTCTCGATCTTCCAGCTCCGGTTCCTGTGTTACGGTATCCAATTTTAATTCCGTCGACGATGATGATCTCTTTAATTTCTCCCCCAAATTTCCAGGTTTCGAATTTGAATCGAAACCTCAATTTATCTATCTCACGACGCCTATGCCCTTCTCTTCCAACGCCAATGCCTTTGCTTTTGAAGTAAAACCTCAAATCGCTAAAACTTCCCCCCCAAAACCGCAGGCTTCTCAGAATCGAAAACCGTCGCTGAAAATCTCGTTACCGCATAAAGTGGAGTGGATTCATTTCGGTAAACCGGATTTAACTAACGCAGAGACGCAGAATTCAAATTCCGGTGAAAAAAGTAAGCATTACAGAGGAGTCAGACAAAGGCCGTGGGGGAAGTTCGCGGCTGAGATCCGAGATCCGACCCGAAAAGGTGCACGGGTCTGGTTGGGAACCTTTGATATCGCCATAGAAGCCGCCAAGGCCTACGACCGAGCCGCTTTTAAGCTACGTGGCTCGAAAGCGATTCTTAACTTTCCTCTCGAAGTTGGGAGGTTGGATGTTCCTGCCGTCGACGGAGAGAGGAAACGGAGCAGAGACGACGACGGCGCTGGGGAAGAAAGTCAAGTGAAGGCCTTGAAGAAAGAAAACAACGACGACGCGACGAAAGCAAGAGATAACGGTGATGCGCCTTGACGCCGTCAAATTGGACGTCATTTTTGGACATGGATAATGAAGCGAAGGGGATTTTTAACATGCCACTATTATCGCCGTTATCTCCGCATCCGCCGTTGGGCTTTCATCAACTTATGGTCATCTAAATAATAACGAGAATGTACATAAATCGTTCCATGAGTTGAGTATCTATAAAATTGCTTTTGTCGTTCATTTTAAGTGCATTTTCCAAACCTTATTAACCAATTTAGCAAGATAATATATGCAAGTTTTATTTCCGAACTTAATAAATAGATAAATATTAAAAGTTTGAATTCTAATATTGTGAATGCAACAATTTAATTGAAAGGGTGTCCATATAATAGACCTTATAGTACTCGATCGGATTAATAAAAAATATTTAAATTAAGTGATATAAGATGATATATTACATGGATTTAAATTTTAAGCAATGACGTTTGTAAAGGATAAGACGATAATTTAAAAAATAATTATCTTTTTGTGATAAATTATACAACTTCACCAAATATGTATAGAAAGAAGAGATAATTCTATAGTAAATGTCATGTACCACAATATACCTCTATTCATATTATCGCAATGTATCATTAACTGTATTAATTAGTTTTGAAATACTAAGTACCGAAAGTGTTATTATCCCCTTTTAGAATACAATATTAAAAAAATAATTTTTATATATATATTTTTAGATTTTCTTTTATTTTTTAATTCAAAAAGAAATTAAACTTTTATTACTATAATAAATCATACATTCACTTTAATTAAAGGGTAAAGTTCACAAATGGTCACTAAACTTTGATCAATTATTCAATTTGATAACCAAACTTCCAATTACTTCAATATTACCATTAAACTTTTAGTTTTGTTTCAATTTGGCCACTGACCCGTTAACAACTGTTAAAAGGTGATGTGGCTGTTAAAATATTTTGTATAATAATACATTTAGTGCTCCACGTTTAACATTCAAATAATTTAGTCCTAATTCGAAACAAATAATAAATTTAACCCTCACTATTTCTATTTGACCGTATTTTTAATTAGAGATAATTTAATATTTTATTTTGATCCCTTAATTATAACTAATGTTATATTTATATACTCATCATTTTCACCCTTTTCCTTTCATCTGGGTCAAAAAGGTTGAAGCTTTTAGGTTTAGGGTTCTGATTTGGATGATAATTCCCAAAACAAACTAAAGCCATGCAAGTGACGGGTATGTTTTTTTGTTCTTTTGCATGGTTACCTGGAAACTTTTTTAATGCAAAAGAACCATTATTGACTGAAGTTGCAGACACAGTTCCATTAGTTCCCTGACAGATTTAGTTCTTTTGGCATGGGGTGAGTCCCAAGACCAACCGTAAATAAAAACTGGTTTATCATCTTGTTAAGGGGGGTACATTTGCAGGGAACTGTGTTTTATGACATATAAAACTGGTTTAAAATGTTTTAGGACATGTAAAAGTGGCTCATGAAAAAGATAAGGGCATTTGAATATCTTAGTCTGGTCCTAACCTAAGAACGCATTGTTGATAGCTGTAGTGATTAATTAAACGCATGTATGTGTTGTCAATCTTCACCTTCAAATAATAAATTTAACCTTCATTATTTTAATTTAATTATATTTTTAATTAGAGATAATTTAATATTTTTATTTTGATCCCTCAATTATAATTAATGTTCTCTTGTCCCTCCCAATCCCAATCATACTCAATCCATCCTTTATTATTTATTTTGAATTATGACTAAATGGTTTGAATGTGTAAACGTGGATGACTAAATGTGTTATTATACAAAATATTTTAACAGCCACATCACCAGTGGCCAAATTGAAATAAAATTAAAAGTTTAATGGTAACATTGAAGCAATTGGAAGTTTATTTACTAAATTGAATAATTGATCAAAATTTAGTGATCATTTGTGAACTTTACCCTTAAATTAAAGCGAAGATAGGAATTATTACAGTAATAAAAGTTTAATTATTTTTGAATTAAAAATAAAATAAAATTTAAAAAAATAATATAAAAATTATTTTTTTAATATTTTATTCTAAAAGAGATAATAACACTTTCGGTCCTTAAGATTTCAAAACTAATTAAAACAGTTAATAGTACATTACGATACATATAAATAGTGGTACATTGCGATAAATGACATTTACTGTAGAATTATCCTAGAAAAAAAGATATACATGAGAATTATACTAATTTTGAATTAAAATTAATTTATACAATTATGGGTAGGATAAGGTTTAAATTAGTAGAATTAAAATTAGTTTAAACTAATTATCCAAATTATAAAATAGTTAAAAATTATAATTATTAAATTTTACGAATATGGATTAAGGGTGGAAATTCGATAGAGTCGAGTCAAAAAATTTTGAGTTAGCCGAGTTGAAGAGTCATATTTTATAACTCAAACTTTATTTGAATTTTTTTTCGAATCTGAATTGTTTGAGTTTTTGTTCAAATTTAATTATAAACATTTATAATATTATGATACTAATTAGTTCCAATTTAAATGATTTTCTACAACTATATACAATACATATATATATATATATAGGGTTAAGATCCACTTGCACTATATAAAACTCAATTAGTTTTACACTAATTTATGGCCATTAGATGAGTGTGTGTCAAGCAAAATTGAGAGGCTCGACTCGAACTTGAAAATAAATATACTAATTACTAAAAATTTGAGTTATTCCAATTTTCATTTTATAACTCAAACTTTATTTAAAAAAAATTTCGAGTCAAGTCAAAATGAGTCAAGTGTTTTCACATCAATTCGAGTCGAATAATTTGATTTTTTTGATCGAGTCTTACCTACCCCTAATATGGATCAGATTTTAGGATAATTATCAAATTTTACTAATTAAAAATTATAGTTTACAAAGTTTAGTCCATTGTATAAACTACTTTAAATATTAAAAAAATTAATAGTAATTTTTTCTTTTTTAAATATCGGCGTGCACGTCACTTTCTTTTAATATGTTTTCTTCATGACGTAATATATGGATTAAATGGACAAGCGAACTAGTATATGTATAAAAGAAGCAGGTTAGGTGAAAGGATTGGACAACAAAGAGAGAATTTGATGCTTCAACTTCTAATTTCAACATTCAATAATAGAAGCTCTACATGCATCAGCATTGCACGTGCTTCGCTATTTTTGACTCCCATGTATGAATATACCAAATATTTTACCTATCTCAACTTAAATTACATTAAATATATTATTTTTATATTAATATTGATATTTTTCATCATTAAGTTGTTAAGTGTAGTTGTGTCGGGCAATGCTCACTGCTACTGCATGAATCACAAGAAAAAATCAAAATGCAAACAAGCGTATAAAAGAGTTGTTTATGCAATTCAAATCGATCGACGATCCTACATCCTACATCCTACATCTGTAAAGCTTTATTCAGGAAAAGTCCACTATAATATTATTAGTACAAGATATACGGATTTTTTTATCTTTAATCTAACCACACACGCTAGTTGTAGATGATTTCTTGTCTTGTGAAAGCAATTCATATATCTTCTAGATTTGTTTAGCCAAAAAAAAATTTCAGCTTTGCCTCGTGCGTAGCAATTATTTACATGATTTGAAAATGCATCAAATTTTGAAAGATCTAAATGCAATGATCTCGTAGCACCTAGATAGTATTTTTGGACCAACTAAGGTCCGATGCTTCTAGATCAATATATATATGGTGCTTTTGGGCCAAGAATATCATCACCCTTTTCACGAGAGAGGAATGGATCATTGTTTACATTAAGCGACCTAGCAACCATAGGATGTGCGTTATGCATGTAAAGTCTCTTTAAACATTTTTCTGTGTATGTAAATTGATGCACAAGGATTATATTGTTGAGGAGATCTCTTCATGAGTCTCAATGATATTCAAATCATCAACATACACAACAAAAACGACAAATCCAGAGCTAAATCTCTTAATAAAAATGCTCGGGAAAATTGAATCATTCTTATAGCCTTCCGCTAACAAGTATTCATTAAGGCCGATATAACATACTCCCAAATTGTTTTAATCCATAAATAGATACGTTCAATTTGATTGAATAATATTCTCGAGAACTTGAATTAACTGCTTCTACAGTCTAAATCCTTCCGGAAGTTTCATGTAAATGTTATTATCAAGAGGCTTATATAAATAGGATGTAACAACATCCATTAGGCAGAAACTAAGTGTTTCTTTTATTTGCCAGATTAATCAAAAATATAAAAGTAATTGCATCCACCATCGTGAAGTATGTTTCCTCATAATCGATTCTAAGGTATTTGTGAGAATCCTTGTGCAACCAAACGAGCTTATATCTCGCTATTTCCCCTTTTTCATTTCTATTTCTCACAAAGGCTCATTTATATATCACAAATACTTCTATTTTTGAAAGAGATTTTAGTTTTGCCTCAATTGCCTCTTTCCATTTTTTGGCCAATCATTTCTTTATTTACATTGTCCAATTGATAATGGTTCATGATCCACATCAAAATCCAAAATTTCTAGTGCTATATTGCATGCAAATGATTATCGACGTCGATTTGATTTCGGTTCCACTTATTTCCAGACATGACATAATTTATTGAGATCTCTTTATTATCAGGTACCTGAGTCATGTATAATGTCTTTGTTGGAGACCTTTTAATCTCTTCTAGAGATTTTCATAATTCGTTGATTCCTCGATCGGACCAACAATAAGATATAGCTCATTTTCTTTTTCGAGGACTTTTATCTTTGGAACCTACTTGTCTACCACGCTTTAGGCATGAGTTAGACTCATTAGCAATTAGATTTTGTCCTTCCGGGACATCAATTTTCAATTGGAGCATTCATAGATGGTATATACAACTTAGTCACTCTTTTAGGGTTAGTAAAAGCATCTAGCAATTTATTTGCTAAGTTTTGTAAATAAATTATCCTTTGAACTTCTAGTTCACACTGTTGGGTACGTGGATCAAAATGATAATTCATTCCAACTTATTTCTTTACCCAACTGTTTATTCTCTCCCCTAATGTTGGGAAAACTGACTCATTAGAATGACAATCAACAAATCGAGCTATAAATAAATTTCCCTTTAAAGGCTCAAGATATTTAATTATTGAAGGAGATTCAAATCCAATATATATTCCCAACCTCCTTCAAGGACCCCATCTTTGTGCATTGTGGTGGAACAATCGGAACATATACCGCACACCCAACAATTTTAAGATGGGAAATATTTGGTTTCTGACCAAAAACCATTTGTAATGGGGAGAACTTATGATAACTTGTTGGTCTGATGCGAATTATTGATGCTGCATGTAATATGACATGTCCCCAAGCAGAAATTGGAAGTTTTGACTTCATCAATAACGGTCTTGCAATTAATTGAAGACGTTTAATAAATGACTCTGCAAGACCATTTTGTGTATGAACATGAGCTACAGGATGTTCAACACTTATTCCAATTGACGTACAAAAATCATCAAAAGCATGGGAAGTAAATTCACCAGCATTATCAAGACAATTTGTCTTTATAAGAGAATCTAAAAATTATGCTCGTAATTTAATCAACTGAGCAAGTAACCTCGCAAACGCCAGGTTGCGAGTTGATAATAATGATACATGTGACTATCTAGTTGATGCATTAATTAAAACTATAAAAATATCTAGATGATCTCAATCCATCTTAGCTAATAAATGTTGAATAATCAATTTGCTTTGAGAGCAAGCATCACATGAAAACATTACTTTGAAGAATCTGTCAGTTTTTCAATGAATAACCACATGAAGATTCAATAACTTTTCGCATCAAAATTGAACCGGGATGGCCTAACCATGCCAAATAATAAAGTTATCAATAAACTTCTGGTTTACAATAGCATGAGCTTCAATTTTGTACTAATTCTTGTGTAGTACAATCCGAATGACAGTGCATGTAATTTTTTTCAAGATTTTCTTATTGCCTTGAGTTATACTCGTAATATGGAGATAGTCAGCATCCTCTTGACTAATAATCTCAATATAATATATTTTTCTTTAAAATTCAATAAGCCTCTTTGCGACTTTGACGAGTATATTGCATCGTGAATGTGGAATTGAGTTCTATTTGGCAATGGCATATTTGCTCTTTCAGAGCCTTCTATGATATTAATACTCTCGGATATAATACTCGCATTATTCCTTTGCATTTTAAATGGGAAAAATATGCATAATTATGCACCTTTCAATATGTGCTTTGTTCCATTCACTTCGAGGAATGAAAAATATGTGCTTTGTACCATTCACTTCGGGGAATGAAAATATTAAATATAGCACATCATATCAAATTGGTTATCTATCAAAGATAATCTCTCAAGAACTTATTGCTCTTCCGGAGCATTGATATTTTAGTACTTTGAGATATAGTACTCATATTTGTCCCTTGCAATTTAAATATAAAATATTTCTTATGCTTTTGTATAGTATGAGTGCTTGCACTGTTTGCTAAGCATAAATTGTCACAATTTATTGTATATTTTATTCCGAAAGTAATCATATTCTTCAAAGGAAAATAAATTAACATAAAGCGTAAATAAATAATACGTAAAACAAATTAACATAAAGTAAATTAATATAAATAAATAATAAGTAAAACAAATTAACACAAAGCAAAATAAATAAAAGATTAATTATTCCCTTTAGGGATTATAAGGAAATAAAATAAATTGCGAATTATTTCCTTCAAGGGTTATGAGTAAATCAACAATATCCAATTGAGTTTGACCAATAACACCATAACTATTTTCGCCATTTTCGTAAAGAAAATTTGTTTATATTTTCTTTCCTTTATCATTCATGATTGTGGATAAAGATCCATAATTCTTCGGCGTATGACAAGTACGAGATTAATGGTTGTACCATTGCATAAAAAATTATTTTCTTAATATATTTTTGTCATCTTTATAAACCCACTTCTGGTAGTTATAAGCATTCTTAAAATGATTATCATGTCTATGCCAATGGCATCGACCGTACTCATAATTAATAATGTGACCTTTATTCTTCCGTTATATAATAACACATTCACGAGCCAGTGGGCTTTCCAAAAACCTTTTTTTCATGATATTGTGTGTGCAGGACGACATTGTTTGCGTGAAAGGTTAAGCATATCCCCATAAGTGATTCTCCAACCATAAAATTTCAATTTAATTTGAAACATCCACATAACCGAGTTTTATCCACTAACCATATAGTGAATTATCATGTTTGCATTCACTTCATGGAATGAAAACTTATCTAATAATCGCATGGAATAAACATTATGCTTGCATTCAATTCAGGGAATTCTTCCCATAAAATTTTTGGATCAAGATGAATTTTCATAACTTGAACTTGAGAGAAGTCTATTGTTGAGTTTTTCGACGCATAAAAATTATTGCTTTTGAGCAAATAAGATTTAATCATCGTACGCGGCATTGTTAAACCAGTTCACAAGGTCCTTTAGAAACTTCATTTGAGACCAATAGCCTCGTAGAACGGGATGACCAGCCAATATACTTGGATTAAACCAATAGAACATAGAACATAAATCACCATAATTTATAACAATCTTCTTGTAGATCATAAATCACCATAATTTAAAGAATAAAAATAAAAATAGAGTTTACCGATATTGATTTTCCTCCCAAGGACAATGGAGACATAGCAAATGACCAAGAAGCTTCTCATAATCTTTTTATGTCATGTCTCTTTTAAAACCATTTAAACCATGCAAAACTCAAAAAATAGTTAAACACACAAATTATCATTAAATAAACATTAAGTAATAAATAACCACAAAATTAACAAATAAATAACTTTTTTTATCCCAAAACTAATTTTGATTTTGGTATAAAATAAATATAAATAATAGAAGACATACCTAATGTGCCAACGACACAAACATTCATGGAGAAAGATAGTGCAATGGCACACACGTTAATGCTTGCATACCTGCTATTTGTTGCGGCTATATATTTCTGATCAATGGCACGCATATTTATGGCGGAAGATAAGATCATCTTTGATATTAGACGGAGGACGATAGGTTTTAGGGTTGTCTTCATATTAGAAAGAAATTTGTAGAGAATCGTGTTGATAACGTGTTGTGAATAAAATAAAGAAGAGCAAGAACAAAGAGATGAACAAGAACAAGATGAGAGACAAAGAGAGAAAAAGAGACTTGTATTATTTCAATATAGTATTGTATACAATGTTTTCTTCAAACTCTATATTTATAGGCATAAGATGGAAACCCTAATTTCAATGGGTATTAAACCATAATAATACAAGTACATTAAAGTCTCATTTAATATATGGATATTCACCATAAATAAAGATATTCATAACAATTATAAAATTTAAAATTAATACAATGATAAAATTATATTTCGACTGGTAAATGTTTTAATTCAACTTTGACATGCTATTTTTTTTCTTCTAACTTCATCCTTGTTAACTTGAGTAGCTTAGTCGTATACACATATATCAATATTGTGTGTTCATATTCTTTATTCATAGCCTAAGTACTTCAAAACAAAAAAAAGTCGACATAGTTACTATGAAGTGCGATTATCGTCATGGCACTCTAACCATAATTTCAAATCCAAACCCTAATTTCCAAATTATAATCACAAACCCCAACCCACAAACCCCAAAACTATCCCTTCACCTCCACTGGCCACACCCTCGCCGACCGAAATCTAGAAATGAACTAAAATTTTCATTCACCAATTCCATAAATGACAACCTTAACTCAACTGAGCATTAAATCCAAAACACCATCGTCTAAATCTAAATCTAAAACGACAACATCTAGCTTAATAGTAAAATTGTGTAAAAATAAAATTTAAATTAGTGGATGACCTTGCCCTTAAGCAACCCACTGTAAGCCACCAGGTGAATCATTAAAAAGTTTTATGGTTGAATCTAGGTTACCTCGATCATCCTTTATTTTATCAACCTATCTGTTGCCTTTTGTATCATTAGATTAGATCTTGAACAAGGTCAGATCATAGAAGAGTGTTATCCACCTGGCTCTCCCACTCAAAAAGAGGAACTTGAGGTTGCTTTTAGTTCATTTCCAAATTCCGGCCGGCGAGGGCGTGGCCAGTGGAGATGAAGAGAATAGTTTTTGGGTTTATAATTTGAGAATTAGGGTTTGATTTGAAATTATGGTTTTATTTTTTATTCTAAATTATACGTGGCATATGAAAATATTATAAAATAAGCCACATCATAACGGTGTTAGAAAATAAACGGAGTAATGACAAAAAAAGTTCAATGTATAAAGTTCAGTGAGTAAACTGAACTTTTTAAAACTTTAGTGACAAAAATAGGTCTGAGAGTAAAGTTCAGTAATTTACCCAATTTAAAATGACAAAACTTGCATGTGCTTTATTTTGAAAAAAGAAATGCAATTTATCTGTAATAATAACAGGCTTTGAAATTTTGGCCCTGCCTTAAAAATGTTAAGTCAGCATGTTAAAGTCTTAACTGATGTATATGATGGACAATTAATTTAATATTCAGAAAAATGTTATTCCTATAGTTTAGATTCAAAGTTCTTGACTTCATAGTCATGGAAACCAAATTAACACACTTGAATTGCTTCACAAACAATCATATATTTATATTATTTAAGTATGATGTGATTTCATCCTATTCACAATAGCTTCAATTAGATGTTATTGACTTATATCATGAACGTTAAGTCAATTCTTCTTTAATAGTTTAACTTTAATTCTCTTAATTTGCGTGTTAATTAATTGAATAAAATCAACCAATAATATTAGTAAAGCAAGGTTTAGTGTTTATTATTTAGGTTTAGGACCCGGATGTAGTTTATAGTTTATGACTTTTTATGATTCTGATTTTATGGGTTAAAAAAATTACAAAAGGGGTTAAAAGAAACTAGCCACTTAAGATCGTACAAGGACCATATGATGAAAAGGTTAAAAAAATCTAATCAAAAGACTAGAATAAAAGATAGATACAAATAGATCTGACTGCATCGGCAAACGAACCAAAAAGGGGATCAAAGTACTGAAAGACCACCGACAATCGCAAATCCGAGCTAAACGCCGTGAGAAGGCTATTCACGAACGTGAACCGTGTATCCAAATCCGAATGTCCAAAGCAAAGAATATCACAATAAAGAACTACAGTAAGTGATTTAAATCTTTGAAGATACCAACCGTGATTATTGGAGGAGAAGTAGAACGATAAAAACTAAAGAAAGTGATTTAAATCTTTGAAGTTGAATGAATCAATTAATTAATGTAGTTCCCTAGACCATTGTGAGGGGAAACGATCATGAAATGTGGTGTAGTGGTTGTTTACCTCATCTCTTAATCATGAGGTCAGGAGTTCAATTTTTGCCAATAAAAATGTAGTACATTTCATGGCCAGCCATTTATCTTTTAGTGAAAACACCCACGACAAGTGGATTAGTCACTATTATCGGCGACATATATCTTGGCTTAAACAAAAAAATGTGAGGGGAAACGATGAAGTAATGAGTTAGTATTTAGAAGGATTATTCAAAATGTTTGTTTGACTTTCATTCTAGCATAACAAGGCAAATATTATAATTAATGTAGGTTTCGGGATCTTCAGGGGGTTTGTAATTTATTACAAATTATTTTGACTGTTATTTTGGCATTTGAATTCTAATGGCGTCTGTCGGATGTCATCTCTACTTCTGTCCGATTGAAACATTACTATTAAGCTGAGAATAACTAGACTATTTGTTGGCTTGACGTGGGATTAAAAGCTTAGGTCAATAGACTCAACACATCGTGTAGTTTGAGTAGCTAGCTATCGAATTCGAACGTGCTTATATTTCCTTTTTTAGAGGACGCTAATTTTATTATAAAAAATATTCAAGATTATAATTAAGGTTTATTATTATAATCATAAATTAAACATATAATTAAATATTTTCTTATAAACTATTGGTACACTAAATCATGATATCATACAATGATAATATAACAAAAAAAGTTAAAAAAAACTTAATCAAGAGATTCGAACAAAAGATAGATACGAATAAATCTGATAGCATCCTTAAATGAACCACAAAAGAAAATCAAACTGTTGAAAGACCACCGACAATTGCAAGTTAGAGCCGAGCGTCATGAGAAAACTGTCTACAAATATAAATCACATATCCAAATCCAATCCGAGGGTCCAAGGTAGAAAATATCAACATGGTAACAAATAAATGTCAAATCCAACTATAAGAAAAAAATAAACGAAAATAATAGTTAAATGACCGATAAAAAATACCAAAAAGTGTCATAAAAACAGGAAAAAATATGTCATAAATGTAGAATTATTCTTAATAAAAATTTAAAAAAATCAAAAGATAAATTAGTGGTTAAAGCTCTTACTTGACATCCTCCATTCTCCTTTAGGTTGTGGGTTCAAAACTCAGTAAAAACAAATTCCCTCTTCTCCTTTCGTAAGTAAAAATTGTTAAAAAAACGTCCTATTGAATTACTTATTTTCTCAATTCAATTTGATTCCTTTACAACATCAAAATTTAAACATTTTTTATTTTTTTTCAAATTCAACATTTCATCTCGCTAAATCAATTAATAATTAATTACGTTATTCTCTTTAACTATATGATTTACGGCTTTGTTCTCTTTCCAAAAGACGTAATGTAACTTGACATATAAGTAAGGTCAGAGCAAAATGTGAATTCCAGATGACATTTATTTAAAAAAAAAAAACTTTACAACTACGTAAAAAATGAATTTTGGACTTTTCTTTTTACGAGTAACATTATAACATGTTTATTGGCTTAAAGATCCAAATATATTTCACAAACTCATACAACATGCCTTTTAATTTGATCTAAGAATCCATTTCTTCTATGAAAGATTGAAAGTTGCCAAATTAAGCATGTTTTCTCTTTCCCACTTGAGAATTTCTGGGGAAAATTGCTAAACATATGATTCAATCACTCGTAATTTTTCAATGTCGTATTTTAGTCTTAAACATCCAAAGGGAGGAAATAATAATAAAGTCAGACATTTTCCTAGAAGCCAAACAACAGCCTTGTTGTGGCCAATGAGAAAGAGCTTAATAATATCCGGCTAATTAATTATTAATTAATCCAACTCTGCCGAATATAAATTAGGGGCTCTTTGTTTTCTTAGTCAAGAAAGACAAACCGTGGGCAAGATCCAACAAAAAAAACGGGTGGAAAATTTTCTAGCACAGAAAAAAGACACCCCAAAACATAATAGGTCCCCAAGAAACAAAAACCCTAACTGAAACAACTGAAAAAGCATGCGATGAAGAGTAACGTCGAACGTCTGGATCCGCTGATGATCGATTAAACGAGAAGTCATTGACGGTTGAGATCTTTTACGGATATTTTAAGGAGTCAGATTGATAGAGACAATAAAAAAATATCACAAAAACCGTTGAACTAAAGCGCATGACTTTAAGATAGAAAGAATACGCTAATTAAGAGCTCTTTGTTATATGTATACAAAATCTGGAATATCATCTCAATTATATATATATATATATATACATATATTATTGAAAAAATATCGATTTATTTTATTTGAATTTTCAAAACTGGAATTAAATTAATTGCCAAAACTGAATAAATTCTAAAAGTTGGATAAATTAAAAATTTCTGATTAAATCGATTTTACTGTGCATTTGCTCACCTTGTCATTTTCATTCCATCTACTTTTCAAATTTGTTTGTATGAAGGTAATAGGAGTACATTGTCGGGGATCGAATCATGAATAGAGCAATGTAATACTTAATTTACTAATTTTTAATTATTTTATTTAAAATTTATAAAATTATGAAAAATAAAATATCATCATAAGAACATTGAAAAATGAGCTAAAGCACCAACGTAGTAGGGTCAAGGGCTAAACAGCTTGGTTCCGTTTAAGCAAGTTTCGAATTTCTTTTGGTGCATATGATGGCATTTGGACCAAAAAAATGAGCTGCTTGGTGTACATACGTTTGCTTTGGCGTACATACACCTTAGAAACCGAGGGGGCAACAAAAAAAAATGAGCTAAAGATCCATTAATTGGCCTAGTGGTCAAAAATACTCATGGTGTCTCATCTTTCGAATCCTAACATTTGTCTAATTAATAAAAAAAAATGTAAAGCAAATGTATATACGCCAAAGATGCATATAAATTCAATAATTATTACAATCTCAAAGTCATCACCCTCGTGTCTTTGGAAGCAACTAGTTTCCTTTGCTATGCAAATGCTGGTGACGGAGTTGCAGAGGCCATGTTTTGTCTCCACCGTTTGGCTTATTTACCATCTTTTCTCCATTCGATCGCAAAGCATCTTGTTCCATTGCTCTTAGTTTCTATATATACACATCGCATTTCTTGTTTTCTCAAGCATCTTTGCCTGGTTTCATGTCATCTTGCTAGGTACATGTTCTTTCAAAATGCGTGTTTTTGTTTTAGAAATGAAATGATCATATGGAATGTTGTTTTGTTTGCAGATAAGCTGTGTTTGATTTTGAGAGTCGGAAGCTGAGAAAAGAAACTGAACTTCAATGGACACTGACAAAACAGCCGCTGCTCTTGAAGCCATTAACAAGGAGATTGTTGATCTGGTACATATTCTTTTCTTTTTTTCCCTTCGATATAGTAAACCATTAGCGTCTAGGACATTTTCAGGATCTTGAGCGAAAACTAGAAAATGGGGTCTATTGAACGAAAATATTTCATTAATAAATTATATAAACATGATCAAACTTTGTCAAACACATTATTTTTATTATTTTACTAAAAAAATATCTTAAATACAACTAAAACAATAAAGTACAATCACTAACTTATAAGATTATTACTTGAGAAATTACTAAAACTGTGAAGGTCTTCTTAATGTACTAAAAGACCTAGAGCCTATATAAGTGTGTATCGAGAGATGTAATTTTGATTGAGCAATAAAAAAATACAGAATATAAAATTCTGTTTCTTCCTGTTCTGTCAACTTACAAAATACAACTAAAACAATAAAGTACAACCACTAACTTATAAGATTATTACTTGAGAAATTACTAAAACTGTGAAAGTAAAAAATGGGCCCTGATTGCTTCCCTTCTGAGACAGCACTGTAACCATTGTTCTTAGACTGATGCATGAAAAATGTTGGAAGAAATGTAACATAGAAATCGTTTGAATTTCTTCTACTAGTTCATACATATATGATATATATACATATATATATACACACATATATAAATCATGTATTTAGGTATATAAACTTGTTGTTTGATGTTATTCATTCAGGAAAACATCCCAGTTGAAGAGGTTTTTGAAAAGCTGACATGCACCAAAGAAGGTTTAACTTCTGATGAAGTGCAGAAGAGGCTTGAGCTCTTTGGTTACAATAAGCTTGAAGAGAAAAAAGTAACTTAACTCTTCATTTGTTGTTGTTGTTGTAGTAAATCTTGTCCTAATTATGCAATCAAACTGAGTTTTGTTCTGCATTTTCAGGAAAATAAAATACTCAAATTCTTGGGATTTATGCGGAACCCTCTATCATGGGTTATGGAAGCAGCAGCCCTTATGGCCATCGGTCTTGCACATGGAGGGGTGAGTTGATACGTTGAGATACAAGTGAAAATCTAATCACACCTTTGATTTCGGATTCGGTTTATTGTTGCAGAATATGGGTACAGATTACCATGATTTGCTTGGTATTCTAGCACTGCTTATTATCAACTCAACAATCAGTTTTATAGAGGAAAACAATGCTGGAAATGCGGCTGCTGCACTTATGGCTCGATTGGCTCCGAAAGCAAAGGTTTTACATGATGGGAAATGGAGCGAAGAAGATGCTTCGGTGTTGGTTCCTGGAGATATTATCAGCATCAAACTTGGTGATATTATTCCTGCTGATGCTCTTTTACTCCAAGGAGATCCTCTGAAAATCGATCAGGTTCCAGGCTCTGCTTACATTTCAGCTTTACATAGTTTGAATCAGTCATGTACTTAACATCAAAGTGCAAGGAAATTCTATAAAAGAGCTCACTGTAGGAGTGATTTTTGTTATTTTGGGACTCAAAACTATGGTTTAAGTAATGTGTATTTATTTTTTATTGTTGTTTGCAGTCAGCTTTTACAGGAGAGTCGCTCCCGGTGACCAAAAATCCTGGCGATGGAGTTTACTCGGGTTCAACATGCAAACAAGGTGAAATCGAAGCAGTGGTTATCGCCACTGGTGTGCATACTTTCTTTGGGAAGGCAGCTCATCTTGTGGAAAGCACAACACATATTGGGCACTTTCAAAATGTTCATCTTGCAGAGTTCTTAATATCCAAATAAAATAGTTTCTAATAGATGTCGAGGAAGATCGAATTGTGTTAAGTCTAATAGTCTTTATTGTGAAGTTACCTGCATGAGAGACTCACTGATCATTCGATAACGAGGCACTGACTGATAGTTAATTTCAGGTCTTAACTTCGATCGGTAACTTCTGCATATGCTCCATTGCAAGTGGGATGCTGGTTGAACTCATTGTTATATACGGAGGTCAACATAGGTCGTATCGAACCGGTATTGATAACTTGCTGGTTATACTTATCGGTGGTATCCCAATTGCTATGCCAACCGTGCTTTCTGTCACCATGGCGATTGGCTCTCATCGGTTATCACAGCAGGGTGCCATAACAAAGAGAATGCAGCCATTGAAGAAATGGCAGGGATGGATGTACTTTGCAGTGATAAAACAGGCACATTGACACTTAACAATCTTACAGTAGACAAAAGTTTGATAGAGGTGAGACCTATTGATTTTCCATCTACAATGTTGAAACTTAAAATGTAAGTATTTTCATCATAGGTTTTCGTCAACAACGTCGATAAGGATATGGTTGTTTTGATGGCGGCAAGAGCTTCGAGATTGGAGAATCAAGATGCTATAGATACTGCAATTGTTGGAATGTTGGCTGTTCCTAAAGAGGTAAAATATCTTATTTAATGAAAAATACTCTCTACTTCAATTCTTCCTTTGATATATTTGGTTGTGATTGGGTTTATTCTGTTGACTATCGAAAGGCACGAGCCGGAATCACGGAGGTTCACTTCCTTCCCTTTAATCCGACCGACAAGAGAACGGCCCTTACATACATTGATGAAGCTGGTAAGATGCATAGAGTCAGCAAAGGTGCACCAGAGCAGGTATACATCATGCCAATAATAATACAAGTTTCTCTTTCCTGACATAGCATCATTTAAGGTTGTCTGAAACTCATAAGCTATTGGATCCTTTATATGCAACTTGGAGATACTCAACCTGGCCTGGAATAAATCAGATATTGCAAGCAAAGTTCACTCCATAATTGATAAATATGCTGAACGTGGACTTCGATCCCTTGGAGTTGCTCGACAAGTACTAAAGCTTTTCGATATAACTCATAATTTCCTTGAATATCATCACTCATTCATTGAGCTTATGGAAAAATGCAATTATTTTATATAGGAAGTTCCTGCTTGTACTAAAGATAGCCTTGGGGGACCATGGGAATTTGTGGGTCTTCTGCCCCTTTTTGATCCACCCCGCCATGACAGTGCTGAGACCATTCGAAGAGCCCTGGATCTCGGTGTCAGTGTTAAGATGATAACAGGTATGCAATATGTCTGCTTGAGCTTTTTTCTTTGGGGTCAAATGTCGAAATAGGAATCATAATGTTGGCTATTGAGGGTCTTGTTCCAGGTGACCAACTCGCAAACGGTAAGGAGACAGGAAGAAGGCTTGGAATGGGCACAAACATGTATCCTTCATCATCACTTCTCGGTGAACATAAGAACGAAGAAATCGGAGCTTTTTCAATTGATGAACTTATTGAGAATGCTGATGGATTTGCTGGAGTTTTTCCTGGTAAATGTATTTGCTATCATATCTGAGCCTAACAATTATGCTTTGTATTAATGTATTTAATTCCATATTTAATGTAGAGCATAAGTATGAGATTGTGAAAAGATTACAAGCTAAGAAGCACATAGTTGGAATGACGGGCGACGGTGTAAACGATGCCCCTGCATTGAAGATAGCAGACATAGGGATTGCAGTTGCAGATTCCACCGATGCCGCTCGAAGTGTGTCTGGTATTGTTTTTGTAAGTTATCCAAGAAGTGTTAGAGCTTGAGGGGAGTGTAAGTTGACAAGAAGTGTTAGAGTTTAATTTAATTGTAATTAGAGTTTATTTCTAAGTCAGTAGTTTAGATTTACTAGCAGTCTTATTTAAATTAAGGATAAATATTATTTAAATTATAGATAAAAGTATAATTTTAGTTATACTGAAACTTTGTATCAGCCTATTTAAAGGCTTATCTCATACACATTTGATTAAGAAGAATAAGAGAAAATACAGAGAAACACATTGTTCTCTGTTGAAAATATTTTTTTGTTCTATCGTTAAACTGTAGCTTTTCATATTTTATTGTTCATTGTTCACCGGCGTTCATCTTCTCCGGCCACCATGGTCCCTTTCTCACATGGTATCGTGAGCTATGGTTCGAGTTGCACGATTGTGGATGAATTTTTTGTTGCGGACTTTGCGGTGCGATGTTGGAGACATGCCAGATGAGTACTGCTGCAACGAGCTTTCAGTTGCAGGGGGAGTAATTCTCAAAATTCAACGGTGCTTCAACGGATACTATGTAAGAATTGGAGTTGTTGAAGATTTGCCAACGGTGCTTCAACAGATATTTGGCTTACGTAAAAATTGAAGCTGTTGAAGACCAATACTCTAATAGAATTTGTGTCAAGGGGGAGATTTGTTATATTTTTACTCAAGTTCTAATTGGTAATTAAGTTGGGTTTTATTATAATTCTAGTGGTTGAAAATTACTTGGTAATTAGGATTTACTTTAATGAGTAAATATCTCTTTTAGGTAGAGATCTTATTGAATAAAGTTTCTTGGTGACCAAGTATTTGGGTCTATAAATATAGACTAGGTTTAACCTTTTGAATTATGAGAGAACAATAGAATGAGAGAGGGAGAATTACTCTAGAGAGATATAACCACTTTTAGGATCTCTACAACTATTGTGCGTACGTTGTAGAGATGGGTATTGTAGGGATGTTGGGAAGAGTGTTTTGGTTCCACCGGGTCATGAGATTTGTACACTGAGTTTTGGGATTACATAGGTTATCATGTATTTGTACTCTTCGGGTTCTCTACGTTATTAGTGGATTGTTCGTTTCTCTCATCCGTGGAGGTAGGCTATGCTGAACCACGTTAAATCTTTTCTTATGTGCATGTCTTGGTCTATGTCGTCACTACTGCTGCCATCTCTGATCTGAATCAAATTGACGATCTGATTTTTTTAGATGCATATCATTTTTTCCGCTGTTGTCATTAGACCACGCTCGTTCCTTGGCTTCTCCATCGTTGGAGTCTTACATCTATGGTGAAATTTCTACTAGTTTAATTTTGTTATTTTGTTCTCTATTTAATGGTTCTGTCTTAGCCAATCAAAAAGAAATATGAAAAGGTTATAGTTTAGCCTTAAAACTATTTGGTTCTATCTTAGCCATCCATTGTAAAATATAGGAAAGGTTATAGTTTAGCCTTAAAAACTATATGGTTCTCTCTCAGCCATCAATTATAAAAGATAGGAGAAGAGGTTCTAGTTTAGCCTTAAAAACTAGATAATATTTTTTAAGGGATTCTACATCAAAGATCCAAGCTGGAATTCTAGTTTGTGCAACTACCAGCTTGAGGGGAGTGTAGATTCCTGTGATCATTGTTGAATGGAAGTAGCTACTTAGTCTGTGAATGACAGAAAAAGTTGGTAGACATCTCAAGAAGGATGCAGAAACCAGCAACATCGTTTGCAAATTTTCAACAATGGCCGTTCAAAGAATAGCATGAGTATGTCATAGCTGCTCAACTCAATGGGTCCCAAAAAAAGGAGATTTCCCCCCTAAAAACAGCACATAAATATGAGCATGGCATCACATCCAAGATCAAAGCTGATGTTCTATTACACTTACTCACCAGCTTGAGGGGGAGTGTAAGTTATCCAAGAAGTGTTAGAGCTTAAGGGGAGTGTAAGTTGACAAGAAGTGTTAGAGTTTAATTTAATTGTAATTAGAGTTTATTTCTAAGTCGGTAGTTTAGATTTACTAGCAGCCTTATTTAAATTAGGAATAAATATTATTTAAATTATAGATAAAAGTATAATTTTAGTTATACTGAAATTATGTATCAGCCTATTTAAAGGCTTGTCTCATACACATTTGATTAAGAAGAATAAGAGAAAATACAGAAAAACAAATTGTTCTCTGTTGAAAATATTATTTTTGTTCTATGGTTAAACTGTAGCTTTTCATATTTTATTGTTCATTGTTCACCGGCGTTCATCTTCTCCGGCCACCATAGCCCCTTTCTCACAGTTTTGACAGAACCTGGTCTGAGTGTGATCATTAGTGCTGTTTTAACGAGCCGTGCAATCTTTCAAAGAATGAAGAACTACACGTAAACAAAAGAGAATTTCATTTTAAGTGCAAAGCAAGTGAAAGTAACATCATTGCTATCAAAAGTTTCTCACTTTGTATTCTTCCTTTTTTCTTTCAGATATATGCAGTATCTATCACAATACGTATAGTGGTGAGTTTTCAATATCCTTTTGGCCATTTTCCCTTTCGATCTGGAAAATGAAAACACCGGTGTTTATGTTTTATTGGTTTTCTTGCAGTTGGGGTTCATGCTGCTCACTACAATCTGGAGGTTGAATTTCCCTCCTTTCATGGTCCTCATCATTGCCATTCTTAATGATGGTAAGTGAATAATCTTCATGTAGGATTCTTCTTTCTTCTTTTCGCTATTCACGGATCGATGATTTCGTTCTTTCCAGGTACCATTATGACGATATCGAAAGACCGGGTCAAGCCATCACCGGTTCCGGACTCTTGGAAGCTAAAAGAAATCTTTGCCACTGGCATTGTCTTAGGCAGCTACCTTGCCTTAATGACTGTCATATTCTTCTATGCAGCCTATGAAACCGATTTCTTCCCTGTAAATGCAAACTATTCATGTGATCTCTAGCTAACAGAGTATTCATTTTTTTTCAATCTAGATAATCACATGTACGAAACTCTTTTCTCTCCCATCGAACCGCAGGATAAATTCGGTGTAAGAAGCTTGTGCAAAAAGAACTTTGATCTTACACAAAAGAGCGAAAGATTAAGGTTGAATGCGCTGCTATCATCTGCAATCTACCTCCAAGTTAGCACCATCAGCCAGGCTCTTATATTCGTGACACGTTCCCAAGGATGGTCATTCACCGAACGACCTGGTCTTCTTCTCGTCGCTGCCTTCATCATTGCTCAACTCGTAAGCCAGCTCAAAACATGGATCGTTTTCTATTTCACCATCCGGTTCGGTTCACAAACCAATAAAGCTCTCATCTATGTATGCAGCTGGCTACTCTAATTTCAGCACAAGCAACATGGAGTTTCGCTCGAATCAGAGCTATCGGGTGGGGATGGTGCGGTGTTGTTTGGATTTACAACATTCTAACTTATCTACTGCTTGATCCTATCAAGTTCGGCGTTCGATATGCACTCAGCGGAAGAGCCTGGGATCTTGTGCTTAACCAAAGAGTAAATACAAAATAGTTTCCTCACTATATTCATTTGTTTTCATTGAAGCTGACACATGATCTAAACATGGGGTTTGGCTACTTATTCTCAGACCGCATTCAACACGCAAAAGGACTTCGGTAAAGAGGCTCGCGAGGCTAAATGGGCGGCTGAACAGAGAACACTACACGGCCTACAGACTACCTCGGACCCGAAGATCTTCCCCGACAAGCACACGTTTAGGGAGATCAATGTCATGGCAGAAGAAGCTAGAAGGCGTGCAGAGATTGCGAGGTATTTGAAGCACCGGACATACATATATTCGAGTTCGAGTAACATAGCAAATAACTATGTGGTTTATGAAACTGATTCTTTTTTTTTTTTTTGGTGATGTGCAGATTGAGGGAAATTCATACACTGAAAGGGAAAGTGGAGTCGTTTGCCAAGTTGAGGGGTTTGGATATCGACGTGAACCCACATTACACTGTGTGATATGAGAAAAGGTACTCTGTTACAAAGTCTCGACGCCACCCCATTTGCTCAGTTTCTTTTTCGTCTTTTGTTTTTTTCTTGAAATTGTTGGATTCAGATATTACTTGCTCGTAAAAAGACGCATTTAGAGCAGTAATTTTCTGCCAAATGATTTACCTGTGATTCTCCATGTACCGTCAATAAGAGCCTTCAATGCTAATATCATCATATACGCACTATAAAACCAAACGTTTGCCTTATTTCTTATACTGTTTATTTTGTTGCCTCCCGGTTTCAAGATTTTGACTTGATTAATCTGGACCGACTCGCGTCATACACATAGTTTTGGAAGATGAGTCTCCAGGCTAAGATTTTCTGCATACACAAGACCTTGAACTCGAGATCTTCTTAAGCAATATTAAATTATGCACAAACACATACATTTAAATTTATGTCTCTGAAAGAAATAAATCATCAAATCATCGTATGTTGTTGTAACCGTCGAAGGAATTCATTTTTATTGTTATTTCCATGCAAATTATTGTGTCCCAAAATGTTTGGGCAACTGTCACAAGTCACATATGATCAGCTGTCTTCTAGAAAATGTTGTGTAGCTTAGATGTCATTTTAGTGGCAATTTATTGAGGAAAAAACTTTAATACACAGTGCGTGTAAATTTTAGTTTACACGTGTCTTTTAGTTTTAGGGGTTAGGGTTTTAATTTAGGGTTTAAGGTTTAGGGGTTTAGGTTGTAGGGTTTAGAATTTAAGGTTAGTGTTTAGAATTTAGTATACATGGTTTAAGGTTTAGGGTTTAGTTTTTTAGGGTTAGGGTTAGAAATTTAGGATTTGGATTTTTATAGTGTAAATACCCAAACTTGTATAAAATTAATTTTACACAGCCTGTATATCAACGTTTTACCCATTTATTAATACCATTTTCTTTATAGAAGGTTGAATTCATTAGGCTTAAAGAAAAAATAGGTGCCCAAAGTATATCTCTTTTGAACTTTAGGTGCCTAAAGTATTTTTTTGTAAAAATAGGTGCCCAAAGTTTCCAAAGTTAGAATTTTAGGTGCCCGGCTGTTAAAAAAAGTTAAAAAACCGTTATCCATTTAAAATTCGACACGTGTCATTTTTATTTTCTTTAAATTATATATTTTTAATAATTTAAAATAGTTTTTTTAGCTAAATTATTTGACATAAGTCAATGTATTTAACCAATATTTTTTTAGGGGACCAACAAATATATTTAAAATAGTTATAGAGTGATAGTTTAGATACTTGTTTTGACCCAAAAAAATAGTTTATGAGCTCAAAGAAAAAAATTAAAATAATTTAAGGGTTAATTTTTTTTCATTTAAACAAAAAATACTTAATATTTTTTGGGTAAACTACACTGGTAGTTACTAAAATTTTATGACGCTTTCACTTTGGTCAATGAAATTGAAAATCTTTCATTACAGTCAATAAACTTTTAGTTCGATTTAATTACGTTCACTACTGTTAGAAAATGCTGACGTGGCACGTTATAGTCTTTTTCCACAAAAGAAACCTAACTTTTTCAAATTTACAACCATCATAAGGTCAAAATTTCGATGAACGAAGACATCACCGATCAATCTCATGTTCCAACGGTGGGAAGGATTTGTTTGGCCGAAAGGCTAATATAGTTTGATTTCAAACTAATCTAACGGTTAACAATGAAAGATCGAAATGTTAATTTTTAACTTCAATTGAGATTTTTAGTTCTGATTCACCAATGTTAATCGCCAGATCAACTTGAAACTAAATTATGTTAAACTTTTGGCAAAACGATTTTTTCCCATCGTTGGGATTGATTGACTATTGTTTCGTTAATCGAAATTTTGGGATTGACAATAACGGTAAATTTGGAAATTATGGTTCTTTTTGGGAAGAAGACTTTAACATGGCATACATCAGCATTTCTTAATGAAATTAACCACAATGGTCATAATGAAAGTAAATTAAAAATTTAGTGAATGTAATGAAAAATTTTCGATTTTAATGACCAAAGTGATATATCCTAAAAAATTAGGTGATTACCAATGTAGTTTTTCCAATTTTTTACGCATCCGCCCATGCATACATGCATGGTAGGTAACAAATCATGCAAGTTAATTCCATGATATAGTAACTTAAATATTTACATTTATGGGTTTGTTTAGTTTCTGATTGCTGTTTTCTACAATTTAATGTTCATACATGGTCATCTTTGTTTTCTTTTCCCTGCTTTTTTTTATTTTCTAATTTTGTTGTGCCATTGACCTTTCGTGTCGTATTTGCTAATCAGCATATGGTTTGGAGTACGGCTTTGGAGCACACGAGTACCCCTGCAAGTGGAGTGTTTGAAGTGGAACCAAGAAGTTGTCCTGGTTTCGTCTTCAGACTATCAGTATTATTGGGCAGCACTAACATGTCTCGCTCAGAATTTCGATTATTTATGGAACAGCTTTCACAAAAATACCATGGGGACACGTATCATTTGATTGCTAAGAATTGCAACCATTTCACTGATAAAGTGTGCCTGCAGCTAACTGGAAAGCGTATTCCTGGGTGGGTAAATAGGCTGGCTCGACTAGGTGAGAAAATTACATGTTTTTCATGTTCTTTATCATCCAATAAGATGTGTTTAATTTACCAGATGGCTTCCGGTTGTGGTAGACTGCATAATTATACGGCATAGTATTAAAAGTATATTTCGTTGTTAGATAATTGCCTTAACTCTAGCCCCTGATTTTCCAGCATGGAAGTTGGATTGGTCAAATCATTATTTGAGGCAATTATTTTATCTGATCAATGAGGTTTTTGAAGTTTCAGGTTCATGTTGTAACTGTCTACTTCCGGAGAACATTCAGGTTAATACAGTTCGACATCTTCCTGATCATCCTCTGTATTCTGGTAAGCTTCTTCTGGCCACCATGTATCGAAGTTCATCATTTTCTTTTAAATTTTTTTACCGAATTTATGCTTACTAATCCACAATGCTGTAGTGAATGAACTTATATCTGGCGTCCAAATGGTTCCAAAACTTGTAACTTTCATTTTGAATTCTAGCAATGCATTTACAACCACTTTTCAGATCCTGAAAACAAGGGATAAATCATTAGTATATTCATGCTTATGTTTAAAGTTTGGTTTCTGATCCGGATTTCCTTTTCGTATGTATTTTTTTATCGACATATTTTTCCAATGCAGATGATGAGAGATTAGATTCTGCTGCTACATCTATAACAGCAAAGAGCGAGGAAGACGATTCAAATCATCATCTGCTGACTGTACCAGATAGCGATGTTGCATTTTTCACAGAAAAGACGGTGAGGCTTACCAGAGAACTATGATTTTCCTCCGAACTATGATGCTATGGACTTCATTTTTATTTTAAAAATGTCAGCCGTGCGCCACCATACTCCTGTGCTACCGCGGGAAGGTCTAGATTTATTACCGTCTAACCCTTAAAACATGGGTGGTCATATTCTGTGCCATTAGATGTGTTTCCTTCATCTTTTTGTCAGAAGAGTATTACATTCTGGCCTTTTCTTTCATCCAATGTATGATTGATTTCTATGTGCTTTGAGGTTAATTGAAGCTAAAAGTTTGAATTTTGTGTTATTGTTTGTGAATGCATGAATCTGCATTTCTCTGCAATGCCGAAATCTTCATTTTGAAGATATAATTCATGAAACTCCACAAGTCAAGCCTAGTATTTATCCAACTCCAAGAGGAGAAAAGAACTTAGCTTTCTCACTAGCAAATAAGAAAAAAGCTAAGTGAAGAGCAATGGAGGTTCAACATTTCCTCCATGAACAACCATTGTCCCTCATCAGGAAAGGAAATCAGCAAATATCTTGCAATGGATGCAACATTTATCCGGCACCGCTACGGTTGCTCCAAATGCATGTTTTCCCTTCACAGCTTCAACCGAGTATTCAGAATTTCTTCCACCGGTGCCTGCTCATGCTCCACATTTCACCGGTCGAAGGCTACTATTGTTACGGTTGTTTCAATCGGAGCAACAGCTTCCACTACATCTGTAAATACAAATGTAATCTCCAAATGCATGTGGATTGTACCCTCAAGCCTCCCATGGAATTGAAGATGCTGAGGTGGAAGACCTAACCATTCTACATTTCACTCATCGACCTCGTTGAAACCTGTTGATCTAAACATGGTGGATAGAGTTGGCTGCGCCATATGTGAAAACCTCTGCTTTGGTTCAGTTTATGGTTGCCGAATCTGCAACTTTTTCCTTCATAACACCTGCATGGCAACCATTCCATAAAGGTCGCGATGATCATGAGCCTCGCTCAAGCTTGATGTTTGGCTGTGAAAAATGCCGTTGCAGATTAGACGTGTTCCGTTGCTTCCGTCTGTGAAGTCTCCAGGTGCCTATCTGATTCAACATTTCACCCATAGGTATCCATTGAAGATTGTTGATAGTTACAATGAAGATGTTAAAAGTAGTTGCTGTGATGTGTGCGGGGAACTTCGCTCCGGTTCTGTTTATATATGCGAGAAATGCAGCTTTTACAGCCATAAATCATATATAATGGAAGCTCCGTGACAGATCAACCACTCGTTTCATCAACGTCCCCTCACCATCATCACAACCGCTCACTGCAGTTGAAGGTGGCTGCGACGAAGAATGCTTAGGCTTCTCCTTCTGTTATTAGAAGTGTATTTTCTATTTGGATGGCAAATGTGCTTTTCTTCCTACAGCAAACTCCAAAAAAATGCCAAGGAAATTCAGAATTTCTCCCATCAGCCTCCATTAAAGTTACTTCAAGAAATGCCCAAGGATTCTATTTGCAACCAGGTTCGACGCAAAGCATGCGGGGGAAAACTGGCTGACCACAACTTCGGCACCCATTTTCGGTTGCACCAGAAGCAACTTCTTTTTACATAGATCATGTGCCATCGAATTAGCCCCTCAACCACCGGAGATTCGACATTTCTCGCACACCAAACAACCCCCTCATTCCTGCCTCACAAGGACACCACTCCTGTGGAGAGTAATGCGAGAAGACTTCCACACACTTCTCTCCTACCGATGCTCGAACTGCGACTTTAACCTCCATGTCGAGTGTGTTAGCCGCATACGCTTCGTTAAATATCGAGCTCACCACCACCTTCTCACTCTCTTTGACAATGCAAACAACATTGTCTGCAACATTTGTTATGAAAACGTTGCCAGCTTCGCCTTTCGTGCTGTGCAACTTCAACATGCACCTTCAGTGCCGTCCTTCGATACCCAAAACCATAGACCATAAATACCATATACATCATCCTTCAACTCTTACCAAACCTCCTTTCCCATTCGAATTGAACTCAACTGAAGATGCTTACAATTCGGATTAGGGATGTGAAATCAGGTAATCGTTTAAATTTCAGGTCATGTCAAATCGGATACGGGTTATGTCAGGTCAATTTAATGGTTCGACTCAGATCAGGTCGGGTCCGTGTCGACTCAGATTCGGGTCATTATCAGATTGATTTCAAATCAGATTGAGCTCGAGTTCGGGTCGGGTTAATTTCAGGCCGGGTAAGTTTCAGTTCAGGTCAAAACGGTTCGGGTCCAAATCAGTTAATTAACGGGTTAATTCAGGTTCGAATGGACTTCAGGTCGGGTCATGTCATTGATGGATAAAATTCAGGTCAAATAATATCGGTTTCGGTTGAAGTTCAAGCCGGGTCTTACCGTGTACAAATGAACTTTGGTATGGTAATTGTGGGTAGATTTTGGTTTAAAATAAACTTTTGGAGAATAATATGAACCAAAATATCCCTTAGGATGTCGAAATATGTTACAATTTAAAAAATATATATAATTGTGACTAAATTTAATTAAACTATAATTTAAAAGTGAGTGTTAGGACTAAAATGAAAAATTTTAAACGAGTGAGGACCTAAAGGGTAGTTAATCACTAAGCAAAAGAATTAGGTGACAAATGCTTTATTTTTTAGTCATTATAACTTTAGATGATTTTCATTTAAGTCCCAAGTTTTTACTTTTAGCTTTTAATTTAATTCAATCAAGTCCCAATTTAGGTTATAATTGAAATTCGAGCTTTAGTTTTAGAATTCTTATAGGGACTTATGATTTATTTTGTTTGGAATAAATTAAAAAAATTATAGGGTTTGGATGAAATTACAAAATTTAGAAATAAATATGGTTCAATTTTGGATAAAAATATAATTTTATGGACTAAAATGAACAAAAACAACATCATCTTTACTTTATTAGACTAAATTATAAAAATTAGAAATAAATATAGGTCAATTTCAGTTAAAAGTAAATTTTTTGGGACTTAAATGAACAAAAATATCATCATATTAAAAATATTGGACTAAATTACACAAATTAAAAATAAATAAAGATCATTTTTGTTTAAATACAGATTTATAGGGAATTAATTAAACACTAAACTCCCAAACTCTAAATTTCATCCATAAGCCCTAAACTAATCACATAAACCTATAGGCTATAACCCCTAAGAAAGTATAATCATGTAACACATATGAGACTTATTCATGTTACACATACCAATATAGACTATAGTAATAAATTATTAATAATAATAATATCATCGCATCTGATATATTATAGACTATAAACTATATAACACTATAAGCTATATAACACTTGAAAATAATCCCATACACTAAGCTAAACCCTAAACCTTAAACTATACAAATTAATCTCATAAGCCAACAACCATAAACTACACCATAAAACCTAAACCATTAATACTAAACATAAACCATAAACCTAAACCATGGAAATTAATCTCATAAACCAACAATCCTAAACTACACCATAAACCCTAATTCATTAAGACTAAGGCCTAAACCCTAAGCCATAAAACCAAAATTAGGGACCTATTTCACAATTTCACCATAACATATAGCCTAAAATTGAAGTTAGGGACCAATTGGACAATTGGAAAGTGGAGAAATTTGAGAGTCAAGTGACCAATTTCACAATTTTACCATAAAATATAGCCTGAAACTGAAATTCGGGACTAATTTGACAATTTGAAAGTTGAGAAATTTGAGAGTTCAGCGACAAATTTCACAATTTTACCATAGAAATAAGTAGGGGTCAATTTCGGCTAAAAATTAATTCTTATGAACTAAAATGAACATAAATATCAGCAAATTGAAATTATTAGACTAAGTTAAAAAATTAAAAAATAGGGGTCAATTTCGACTAAAAATAAAATTTTAAGGACTAAATATCACCCTGGGGAGGGGATTGCTATATCCGAAGTCCTAACCGTGGGGAACTTGTGACTAAATTGAATTAAACTAAAACTTAAAAGTGAATATTAGGATTAAATGCGGCATTTAAAACGGTGGGACTTGGGAGGGAAAGAACCCGCGTGGTTTTTAATTTAATTCAATTGAGCCTTGGGAGGGACTTGGGAGGGAAAGAACCCGCATGGTTTTTTAGGTTAGGGAAAATTTTTAGCCCTTCTGATTTTAGATTTTTCGAGTCCCAAATTTTTATTTTTAGATTTTAATTTAATTCAATTGAGCCTTAATTTATATTAAATTTAATTAAAATTCTACATTTAATTTTAGAATTCTTTTAGTTATGCCTCTAATTTATGGTTTTAGGTTTTAATTTAGTTCAATTAGATCCTAAGTTTAATAATTTAATTCAATTCGGACATTATTATCATACCATATGAATTTTGAATTAATATAATTATACACAAATTTTTTATTTGGATGTAAACATGTAATTGTGCACATGAAAGTTGAAACTTTAATTTAGTTCAATTGTACACATGAAGCTTTGATTTAAATATTTAATCAACTTCAAACGCATAAATTAGCAAGTTGAATCGGAATTAATCTCGTAAATCAATAGCCCTAAACTAAACAATAATCCATTAATACTAAACCCAAAACCATAATCCTTAAGGAATCGAAATTAATCTCATAAACCAATAACTATAAGATAAGCCATAAACCATTGATACTAAACCCTAAACCTTAAGGAATCCAAATTAACCACATAAACCAATATCCCTAAACTAAACACTAAACTAAACCATAAATCTTAAAGAATCAGAATTAATCTCATAAATCAATAATACTAAATAAACTGTTAATATTAAACCACAAACCTTAAGAAACCATGTTGATAGCATTTAAATATTTAATAAAACTTTTAAATATTTTTATATACTACAATTTATAAATATAAAAAGTAAACATGTTGAATTAATGATCATAGTTAATCATGCACCTTAAATTGTGAATATGTATTTTGTCACGCTATAATATAATAAATTCATAATCTCACAAATTCATCAATTGTAACTTATTAGTTATTACAAGTCAGATAAATACCAAGTCAGGTAAATATCATATCAATTCAATAACAAGTCAGATCATTACAGGTTGAGCCAATTACAGATAAGGTTCATAACAAATCAGGTTGATAACATGCCGAGTAATATCAGTTATTTACCAGGTTAATCTCGGGTTCGAATTCATATCAGGTCGGGTTCGTTTATCGCATTATCACGTTGAATTCGGGTTCAGATCTAAAAGTTCAAGGTCTAACTCGGGTTCAGGTCAACACAGTTCAGACTCGAATCGATTTCGAATCACCACCACCTCAGGTGACGTTTGCCAAAGAAAAAGATATAAACGAGATTGGGTTTATTATAATTTATAGATAAAGATATAAGAATGAGATAGAATTTATTTACGCATTGTAAAAATTAAAATATATATATAACATTTATACCCTTAGAATCTTTTGTCTAGTTGAAACCTTTTACACATTTAAAATGACAAAAGGAGAAAATAATAGTAATATTTATCGACTTGTACAAAAGATGTTAAGGTACATAAGTTACGTTAGTACATTATCAAGTAAAGTAAACTATGTAAAATCATTTCACAAAATAAGTAAAATGAATAAATTAATAGTTTAGAGACACTGGTTGAGTATAGATATTGTATACTGAATTTTAAAAAATAGTTTAGAGACGAAAACATACATTTCGAAAGTCGCTGACTAAAACTATTGAATTAAAGGGACTAAATTCATTAAAAACGTATAAAACAGGGACATGTCATGAAATTTGACCAAAGACATAAACAAATACCGAGGAGAGTAAATACAGTAGTAATGATAAGTCGATCCTGATACGATAGGGGAATTAAATTAAGTTCACAAGCTACAAGCCTACAACAGCAAAAGCAATTCAAGAAGCAATCTGAACGTGTGACAAAAGAATGCGTCTTGTCGGATTCACGAGTCCGTGTTTTTCGCTTTATTTTCACCAATCAGAAGCCTCCAAGCTCCAACCTTTCTTCAAACTTCCAACCAACAAGTTCCTTTGAAAGCACCTGCAGCTGCAACCAAAAAAACCCAGATTACAAAAGCCACAAGGAAAAAATAAAGATTAAACATTTCATGGCTTTTCCCTCTAAATTCCTTGTCTTTATCTCCTTTCTTGTACTTATTACAATCACCCCATTTTCTCATTCGATCCCTTTCATTGTTATCCATGGTAATTGTTGTCTTCTTCTTCATTTCCCATCATTCTCTTCCTATGTAAAGCTTAAACTTTTCTGGGTTTTTTCTCTCTCTTTAATTTTGATGTTGCAGGGATCGGAGATCAGTGTGCCAATCGTGGAGTCAAACGGTTCACTGAACTTCTCACCAACTTTTCTGGTTCTAAAGGATATTGCCTGTATGCTTCTTCAGCTTTCTTTTCTTTTTTTACTATATATCGACTTGATTTTCCTTCTCAAATATGCAGAGAAATTGGAGATGGAACATGGGATTCTTGGTTTATGCCTCTGGAAGAACAGGTAAAACTTCTTACAATATGAAAAAGATCCCATTAACTGTGGTTTTGGATGAGACATTTTGTTATTGACTGGTTTCTTTTTTTGACAAATTTTGCTGCTTGTTTGCAGACAAACGTGGTTTGTAAGAAGGTGATGAATTGTTCTGGGTAAAATAATTTGTTGGTTTTCGTTGTTGGTCTGGGTTTTGGAGTTTATCTTCCCTTCCCTTTGACAGGTTAAGCAAATGAAAGAATTGAGTAATGGTTACAACATAGTTGGCCTCTCCCAGGTGACTTTGTATTCATATTTATATAAAGTATGATTGTTTTCATGTAAAAGGATGAAATTAGAACAAATGAAGTTAGTTTATTCCAATTCAATTCACTAATTGATGCACAAATCCTTCATTTGTTCATCGATAATTCCGTTTTAATAGCATTGCTTTTTCTAGGATTTACATTTTGTTGTTTCCCCTTACCTTAATCCATACTTTATTTAGAATCTGCAGGGATCTTTTTGTATTATATCATCACATTGAGTAGGGGAATTGGTAAATGAAACTTAGAGCTTACACAAAAAATGCATCTAAAGCCGGTGTTGGTCGTTTCGTTGTTTTATAGTTTGATGCTGAGAGGCAACTTCCATACATGGATTATCATTCTCATGTATTTGCTTGGTTTAACAGGGTAACTTGATAGCCCGGGGTGTTATAGAGTTTTGTGATGGTGCACCACAGGTACGAGCCGGCTTACCCGAAACCTTCTTTTTATCGAAAGATTATCTAGTTGGTTTATGGAAAATGGAAAGATTAACTTGATCATATATTTACTGAATCTTTTCACCTACATTGTTTACCTGTTTTGTGCTCTCTTCATTTACAACCCTTTTTTTCCCATTATCATCTTGGTTTACTATATGTTGAACATTTTAGGAATTATTTTTTCGTACGAACTGAATGTTCCGAATGATTTTTCTGCTTCTGCATGACGAAACAGGTGAAGAATTTTATCTCTTTAGCAGGGCCTCATGCCGGTACTGCTTCTGTTCCTCTTTGTGGTGTAAGTGCCCTGCTACCCTATTAATTGTTTACTGGTAGTATTGACAAAATGTCATGGTAGATAACCGTTATAGTATATTCGAAACTCCGTTAATCCTATCCGGAGCAGTATTGCTTGTCGTTGAAATGATTACTTTGGTATTGCAGTCTGGTTTTCTGTGCCTGATTGCAGACAAGCTAATCAAGTCGGAGATATACAGCAAATATATCCAAGTACACTTCTTCTCCTCGAGGCTTGTTAACTCATACACTAATCTTTCTTCATGATTTTGAGGAACAATGCAACTTTTCAATATCAGTTGAATACAGTGTTAATTTTATTTTGCAGGCTCATTTGGCACCAAGTGGTTATCTAAAATTACCGAATGTGAGTAGCATACAGTTGTATCTGGAAAATTAGTGGAATTTTTGAAGGCTTTGTTCTGCATGATCTCTTGTTATTAACCAGTTGATGCGGTTTTACGGATATGACTCTTCGAATCATATAGGATTCCGATACTTCACGATCCAAAAGTTCTCTTCTATGTTTAATAACTGCCTTTACATATTGTTTCAAGTGATTAAAACTTATACAATCATGTCTAAGTTTCGAATCGTATTTTAATTTCCAGGATATACTTCATTATTTGGAAAAATGTAGATTTCTTCCGAAGCTTAACAACGAACTCCCCGATAAAAGGAATTCCACTTATAAGGAGAGGTTCATTGGCTTGCAAAACTTGGTACTTATCATGGTAAGCTGGAAAAAATGCATTTAAGCTTTTCAAGCCCGGATTGGACTATTGGCTTCTTTTGTTCATTTAGTTCTGTAGCTTCTCTGAATATCTGCAAAGTTATCTTCTAATCCGGCTCCTTTTCGCCTCGAACAGTTTGAGCATGACACTGTTTTGATACCAAAGGAAACCTCTTGGTTCGGATTTTACCCAGATGGGACCTTGAAGCAGGTCATTCGGCCTCAAGATGTACGGTATTTTTTCATGCAAAAAGTCCATTTCTTTAATTATGATTGAAACTGAATCATATGTTTTTGGTGTATGAATTCTAATTACGACCTGATACGTATCTAGGCCAGCAACAAATTGTGGCCAGATCAATGTTTTACTATCTGTTCATGCAATTTCTAGTTTAACTAGGAGCTTATTATGCTTTACCTGTGCAGACAAAGCTTTACACTGAGGACTGGATTGGTTTAAAAACTTTAGACAATGCCAGAAAGGTTCACTACGTTAATGTCTCGGGAGGTCATCTCGGAATCTCGAACGAAGACATGAAAAAGCATGTTGTACCTTTCTTGAAGGATCAAACGTCAACGGCGGATAGCATTCAGAGTAGCTATGTCGAAGTTCATGGACCTAATCGTAAGGTCATGGTAAATCATAAGAAAAAGCAAGCAGTGCCTTTGTTGCAGGAAAAAGCATCATCCGAACTCATACTCGATGGATCGTCATCCTACCGCTGGCCCCCGTCAGTCCAAAGCTTCATCAAGGAATTACTTGGACTTACAGAAGATTAAGCCATATCCCTGTCTTTGATTTACAGAGTATTATTCGAATCAAATTATATCCAAGTTCGTTTGAAATTAAACTTAATAGCCTTACCAACTTACCCCTTGAATAATGTAGCATATCATTAGATGAAAATTGTGTTATATATAACCCGTATGGTGTCTGCAAACAGAATTCTCTCTACGACTTCCTTTATTATGAGTACATACTGTTTCAAACAGCCTGCGTACAGATTCATATTTGCCGAATCAAAACGAAGATATATGAATGTTGAGCATTAACTATGTGTACAAAGTGAAAATTTTGATTGGTTGTGGATGAACAGGGTGGAGGAATTTCAATGTAATTGAAAACTGGTCCTTTTTTTTACAGCAAGGCACAAACTGAAGAAAAGAAGGATACCTTATCAACCTTGTTCAGTTAATGAGGGTTTATCGTTATCTTAAATCTTAATTAAACCTTGGTTGAAGTAGCCTTGCTAATGTTAGAATATACATGGGATTGGCTCATTGAGTTTAGCTCAATTGGCATGTCGCAGGTAAAATAGACAAAAAGATGCAAAATCGAGCATGCTTGAGCGGTCAATAATAAAAGAACAAAACCAAGCAAATCCGAGCAAGTATTATACACGTTTCCTTTGTAAAGCTCTCCTAGTCATAATTTTCTTGGTCATAATCCAAGTTTTTCACTCACAAGCAACTGAGTTCATATTTCATAATCCAAGTTTTAGTACTTAAACTATCTTTTGGATCAAAATAAATACTTATATTATCATGACATGTCAACGTCTAATTGGCTAAAATATTATTTTAACTTAAATAATGATCCAGTAGACTATTATTTGTTTAAAGTTTACAGACGTATACCAACCATTATTGATAGTAAGCCAAGATTTGCTTTAAAGTTTAAACTAAAAGCTTGGCGAATTTAATATTTAGACATTTGCACTTTACTTTACACACAATGTTTCGTCTTCCCCCACCATTGAAATTGAAGGAAGATGTAATTAGCATCACTAATTAACACCCCCCAAAAAAATAAACTAATTAAATATGTCAAAAGCTTAGTTGGGCCCGACAATACAAAACACGAAAGGCCCACCAAAATCCCCTTTCTAACGACCATATCTTTCAGACCCAACACTCCACACACGAGACCATTCACGTTGACCGAAATGCCCTTGCACCTAGGTTGTAATCACGATCGAGGACGAAGAGCATCGAACGATTGACGAGCGGTGATTGAGGCAGCCGGGGCCCAAGGATTAATGGGGATTGGCCTGAGATGGGACCGTTGACCGACGGCTGTGGACGGCGGGTTGGGTGGGACCGCCACCCTCTCACATGATGTGCACATGGTGAGTGTGGTAGGCGGGGTCATTTGCATGTAGAACTGCGTGGGGGAAAGTTTCAGTGCTCTCAGCTCCTGAATTTCCTTCTGCAACCGCCGGTTCTCCTCCGTCAGGTTCTCACAGCATCGCTTGAGGAACTCACAATCAACCTCCGTTTGCTTCAGCTTGGTCCTGCATAAAAACAATCCCCAAATCCTATATTTTAGTAAATAATATCAAACCCAAATGACATAACTGTCATTTCGTTTAATTTACGTAATTGCCCCAAAAAGAGGTACAAAATCTCTCACCTCGCCCTTCGGTTTTGAAACCACACTTCGATTTGTCTGGGCCGTAATCCCAGCTGCTTAGCCAATGCTAATTTCTGCTTCTGCAAATACAGTAAGAAATCATTGCTTCGTCGGTGATTTGTGTTTGGTTACTGAGAAAAATAATTATTTTTCTTGGCAACCAAACAGTACATACCGGGTTGAGAGTGCTGTGTTCTTTAAAGCTTTCCTCGAGAATAGCAGACTGGTCTTTAGAAAGCCTGAGCTTTTTTCTCGAAGTGTCGCCGTCTTCTTCGTCGCTGACGCCGCGGGAATAGGCTTTTTCAATCTCGAGATCATCGCCGTTAGCTTCTCTCTCGCTCCTTTTTCCACTCACGCTTGATATCGTGCTGTTCGGAGATGAAACTCCGGCTTCTTCTTCACACCCGACTGTCGACGGCAATATGTTGATATCGATTCCTCTTAAAAATGATCCAGTCTCGGCCCGGAAAGATTCCGAGTTATGATCTGCATGTAAAAAAAAAAAAATCATATATATATACAAAAGTTGGAAATCGGAATTTTCATCTGAATACTATTGTTAAAAAGATACGTCAAACAGGAAACAATGAAACAAACCTGAAGGAGGAGAAGAATCATTCCATGAGGATTTGATTAGGTTTAAACCAGAAGGAGAGGAGTAAGAATTAGCAGAGGAAGGAACGAGAAAAGGCCTAAGATGTAGCTCTAATGAGTGGTCATTCTGGGAAAAACTTAAGCTAAGACTCAAACCCAGATCTTCCTTTCCCACCATCTTTAGTTTTTTTCTCTTTTGCCAAACACACTTTTTCTTGTGTAGTAAGATTAGAGAAGGAACATATTTGGAACTAGAGGAAGTTGAAGAGAGATAGAGTTGAAAAGTGATGGGTATGTAAAGAGAGGAATGGAAGATTATATAGAAAGATGAAGAAAGAAAGAGAATGTTAAGTTGAATGAATGATGAGTTGTTGTCAGGAGGCCAAGTTGGAACCAAGATAATTGATTCAATTTTTCATTAAGTATACAGTTCCTATGAAATACAGTATATGTTATTTTTTAATATATTGAACAATCAAAATAAATTTTTTTCAATTTAAAAAGTAATTTTAGTAAAAAAGTAGATAGTGATTATTTTTACAAATTCAATCATTATATTTATAAGATATGTGCATTGTCAAAAATATTAAAATATTTATAAATAAATATTATTTTATAATTATTTTTTAGACAAATAATTTTTTTTTGCCTTTTTTAGTGTTTTTATTTGTGTTTTAATATTAAAAGATATTCAAAATTTAGATTTGAAGGTAAGAATTAGTGTTTATGGTTTAAGGTATAAGATTTGATGCTTAGAGTTTGGATTTTATATTTTAATGCTTTAGTGTTGGATATATATAAGTATAAAAAATAGATGATTTTTATTCCCTCGCCCTCACGAAAATGAGACAAGCCACCACTACATTACATATTATGATCGGATTAACACAAAAAGATACTTATTTAAATAAATTTTAAAATTTAGATATTAATAGTGTAAATAAAATAAATTGAATTAAAAGAATCATATATATAATAAATTTTATTCATTTAAGTTGATAAAGTTATTTTAAATGAAAATACTTGGCTAAAAATTATTGTAGTATCAAATAATTGCATAAATATATGTAAATATTCGAAAAAATAAAATATTAAAATGAGATCAGATATACTCTCATTATTTGTCTTCCGAATCCCAACCAGAAGGACCAGACCAAATGCAACAATATATTGATTCTGCATTAAAACCTAGTGGGCCATTACTCCACGTGAACGCCTCACTCTCCATGCCCATCCTGCCTCTCAACCAACGGCCTTGATTCCATTTTAGATCATGATCAACGGTCCCGATCGACCCCATTTGTGGGGGAATGTTGTATTGTGGTGTATATAATTGGGAACCGGTGCCAGTGACGACCATCAAATCATTAGTGGTTGGTGATGATTGGAACCAGACGCTACATCCTCCTTTTTTTTTATTAAGGTTAAACATGGAACGCTGTAATTTTTTTTGGTTAAATAAATGGTGAGTTTACGATGCAGCAGGTTATATTGTGACTAATTAAAATATTATAAAACATCAAATTAAAATGTAACCTACTAACTTAAAAACATTAATTTTTTATAATTTTTAAATTGATGATCTCACGACAAGTATCTATATTCATAGATAAAATTTGATATTTAAACAAATCTAAAATATTATTAAAAGTTATAAATATCAATGTTCAGATTCAAGTTTCGATACTTAATCACACCTAAAATATTATAAAAAAATATAATATTTTAATTTATTGGGTAATATTTTAAATTATGTAATTTATAATTTTTTTATTGATGTCGTATAATAACCGTACCGTACGTAAATGTGTTGTGCGTTAAACTCCCCGTTAAATATATCGACGGTCCTTGAATCAAACTCTCACCGGTTTAGTTGCATCTATATAAAGCATATCAAATTCATTTTTAGAATAAAAGTCTCAACCATCTTTAGATGAATTCTCAATCAAATTTCAAGAAATCAAATCTCCAAATATATTTTTAAATATCAAAACTATATTAGAGACAAGAATAAAAAAACAATTATTGAAAAACCGTCTAAAAATTATAATCATTTTTTAAATAAAATCTATTTGGTAAGCTCCTATTTTTCGGAGAATTTCCACGAATATAACACCCAATTTTTTTTCCTCAAATATAGCACAAGCTATTTTAATTCTATGAATATTGTACTTTCTACAGTAAAAATAAAGTCGGAACTATTAGAATCTAACTATAAACAGTGATTTAATTTATCGAATTAAAAAATAAAAATATTGTTCAAAGTCGGAGTCTCTTACCACCGACTTTAGTGTTTTTTAGTCAAAACCTCCTGTCACTAGCTTCACTTTTTTAATCCGAAAAAGTAAATCAAAGCGGGATACTAATGATTCTGATTTTATTTCCACTGTAAAAAGTATAATATTTATAAAATTAAAATAGATTGTACCATATTTGAGGGAAGATTGAGTTATATTCATGAAAATTCTCCATTATTTCCACTTGTGTGTACAAGATGCAAAGAGAGAAAGAATTGTTGAATTAGTGAATGGTCATCATTTGTTTTTGACTATTAATTTTAAGACAAATTAACCTGGTTTTTAGGGCAGAGGTCAATTGTTGTGTAATGCAATGAATGACAATTTGACAAATATTGTTTTCCCAACAATGAAAAAAAATACTCACTTTACACGTATATATTTTTAAAAACGACGATCAATTACGTATGAAAAATGAAAATAAGACATGCTTTTAAATAAAAGGTTTAAATGAACTTTAGGTGCCCAGAGTATACTTCTTTTAAACTTTAAGTGCCTAAAGTATTTTTTGTAAAAATAGGTGCTTAAAGTTTTCAAAGTTAGAATTTTAAGTGCCCGGCTGTTAAAAAACCCGTTAACCATTTAAAACGCGACATGTGGCATAAAATATTGATTTTTTAATTATTTTTTTAAAAAGTATAAGTTATTTTTAAAAAAACCTGAAATTTATAAAATCATTTAAATCAGTCCTTAAACCCCTAAATTCAAAATCTTCAAATCTTCACCGTTGTCGCCACCGGTAGCCGTCTTCAGCCTTATTCTTTTGGTCGTTGGGCTCAGTCGACCGTTTCTCCTCACCCCCCTATCGCCGGAAATCAACGAACGATGTGTGAATCGAACGGTTCATGTTCGACGTGAAATAATTGTTCGATTCGCACACCGTTTCTCGGTTTTCAGCGACGGGGGTGAGGAAAAACGGTCGGCTGAGCCCGGCGACCGAAAGAGTAGAGCCGACGTCAACGGTCGGCGACGACAACGGTGAAGATTTGAGGATTTCGAATTTAGGGATTTTTAGGGATTAGGGACTATTTTAGAAAATTGTAAAAATTGAAGATTTTTTTGTAAAATTTTAAATTATAAAAAATATATAATTAAAAGAAAATGAAAATGACACGTGTCGCGTTTTAAATGAATAACAGTTTTTTTAATTTTTTTAGCTGCCCAGCACCTAAAATTCTAATTTTAGAAAATATAAACATCTATTTTTATAAAAAAAAAATACTTTAAATACCTAAAATTTAAAAGAAATATATTTTGAGCATTTATTTTTCCTTTTAAGCCTAAATAAAAATGAAAAAAGATAGCCTTAAATAATCTATTATTAGTGGCATGGGGGAAGCATCCGTGACATTCCCGGAACTCTGAACTCCTTTTTTTTTTTGAAAGGAGAGTGAGAAACCTTGGCATTCAAAAAAAAGAAAATCAATTCAAAGCCCTTGATCAGATGGGATCCAAGTACATCGGACGGCTGAGAATAGAAATTTTGTGTGTAAATGATAAGAAAAATGAGAGCTTTGACATGATGTCAGGTGATGATTGGGGGCGTCCCCAGGAGAGTGCGTGAAAGCTGTCCCCACGTGTCCCCTAATTTATTTAGGACCCTTCAATAATACCCTATACCCTACACTATCCGATAATATCCATCCTCCTTTGTTTTATTCCCTTTTAATAATAATAATAAAATGATTTACGGCACTCTCTTTGGTCAGGGCTTATTCTACAATGTGACACGCACGTGAAAATCGGTCCCTCTTTGCCTTGTTCTTAACTCTTCCTTTTTCATCTAAAATATCTTCCAATTGAACCCAGGGATAGTTCTAGGGAAAAAAGTGAGTTATTTCTATTCGGATTCAAGTGATTATATTCAAAAAGTATACGTAAATTATTTAAAACTAACAAAAAAATATATACTATATACGAACATATTAAAATATAGGAGTTTGAACATATTAAATTAAATCATTTAATTTAATTCAGAGTTATACATATTTATGGTTCGAGTTTGAACAATATTTTTTAAAATATAGGAGTGGAATAGGAATAATATAATATGTTGAAAAACTACCGAATTTAATTTTGGTATAATTATTACGTGTGATATATTTGAGTAAATGTTATAATTAACAAGTGTCTCTAAATTGAATGTAGTTAACTTTGCTAGGTTAAACATTTTAGCCTTTAAATTTTTATTGTGTTTTTTATCTTGAAATTTTTACTTCATGTCACATTGACCTAAATGTAATGAAATATCAACAAAAAATTTATTATTATTGAACTGTTAACATCAATTATTTTATCATTTTCTACCATATCATCAATATTATTTTTTTTAAAAATTACATCTTTAAGCTAACATATCGACCTAAATGTAACGAAATATCAACATTAAATTTATTTTTATTGAATTGTTAATTTCAACTATATATCATTTTTTATTATATCATTAAGTTATTTTTTAAAAAATTTACATCTTTAAGCTAATATCAATGGTTATGACTAGGGACAGACGCAATATTTTATGTTAAAGGAAGAACCTATAAAATTTTAGGGGGAAAACATATTTTTAACTGAGGATACGTAGAACAATTTTAATTTTTTTTCTAAATCATATAAAAATTTCAAATTTTAAGGGGCGACTGCAACTGCAACTGCCCCTCTAGGTTGAAACCCGGATATTAAATTTTCTTTTATTTTATTTTTAAGACATGACAGGAAATGAATAAAATAACTGATGATAATATTTTAATAAGAACAAAATAGTGTTTAAAGAATTAAATCATTTATGATTATTGTTTTTATAATTACTATGCAGTGTTTAAACACATTATTACTTTTCATGATATCAACTCAGTATGAAATCAAGTAGCAATGTCTCGTCCTCTCTTCTATTCCATCGTCGTGAAAAACAACTACTGCATGTGGAATCGTATTGTATATCAAAGTGAAGAAAGTCCGAATCATCGTTATTTTTGATGTTCCGCACCTCTCCGGTTCGTCCGAATCATCCATTCATCGCACTTTCGTTATCAAAAAACACGATCCTTGTCAAAATAATTGGGTAAGCCTCCCCCATGTGATTTTCACGTGAACAAGACCCCCACACCAAGTCCCAGGTTGTCAAGTGGAGTGGACACACACATTTCATTACAACTCTTGTGATTGGACATTCGGTTCTATCCAATGTCTGGTGGGTGATGAAACACTGAGTGAGACTCCCGACCATGCATCCGATCCAAGTGAAAGAATTGATGATGTCGTCCTCAGATCGTTGGGTTGTCTGATTTTTTGTTATGTGTTTTGGATCTCTTCCTCCTTCACAATAAATATTACCTTTATTTTTAGTATTATTAATACATTCAGACATAAGCCGACTGTAATTGCAACAAGCAGGCAGGGTGAGTAAATTCAAAAATCTAAAATTATTCTACTTAGTTCGATGTGAAAATATTTGACTCATAATTTCATTAACTTGATTAAACTTAAAAAATATCAAATAAGGTATGAGTTATAAAATAAAATTTCAAATAACTCAAAATTTTTAATCATTAGTGGATCATTATTCAAGTTCGAGTCGAGATTCTCAAATTTGTCTGATATATATAATTATATATATCACATGCGAAAAATATGAATATATATATATGTATGTATTGTATATTGGTATAGAAAATCGTTTAAATTAGAACTAATTAGTTCCACAACATTATAAATGTTTATAATTAAATTTGAACATAAATTCGAACAATTCTACTCGACTTGACTTGTATTTCATAAACTCGACTCAGAAAAACATTCAAATAAAGTATGAGTTATAAAATAAGATTTTTAACTCGACTAACTCAAAAAAAATTTACTCAATTCGATCTAAAAAAGGTTAAAATTGTATTTCTGTTGTCCTTTAAACACTTCAAATGAATGGTTTATCATGAAAATAAAGCCATGTGAAAATGAATTTGAATTTAATTAAATCTCGTAAATATTATGTTTTTTCTACACTACTTTAACCAATAATATATTTTTTTAAATCACCGTACTTTCTTGAGTCCTCAAATGAGTTGCAATTGCTTTATAGTATATCCAAATCCATAGCTTCTAAGAAGTGTCGACCAAACTAAATTATAAAATATCTTCGGGTGTTGATGGGAATTTGTGGAGCGAAAAAAAACACACGATATGCAGACAACATACAAAATTAAGGGTAAACTACTTACGTGACTACCAAACTATTTATACATACTATTTTGACTATCAAACTAGGTAATTCATCAATCAGACCACCAAACTTTTAAATCGGTCTTATTTTGATCATCTCCGTTAAAAAAGGGTGACATAGGGGTGACGTGGCAGTTAACGAAAATTTGTAAAATTACACATTTTGTCTCTGTTATTTATCTATTATATTAATTTGATCCTATTTGTAATTTAATTAAATAAAATTAATCTACCAATCAGATGGTGACACATGTCATCACCCAATTGGATAAATTTACTCAAATTTTAATTTATTTTCCATCCAATCAGGTGGTGACAAGTGTCACTATCTGGTTAAAGGAAAATTAAAAAATAATGGAAGAATGGCCTTTGGAGTAGATCAAACTTGGGACCAATGGGTGTTATACCAACACCTTTACCACCGCACCAACCTGCTCTTAATAATATAAATTGCACACTTTTATATACATATATTATAATGCAGTAAATGTTAGGGAAGAAAAAAGTAAAAATAGTTGAAAAGTACTCGAACCTAGAAGTAAAAACATTCTGTTTAAATGAAAAGAAATTTAATTTAAAATATTAAAATAGTTTTTTTCATATTTAAATTAAATCAAATATTTAATAACTACTTTAAATATTCAATTTAATTAAAAAATAAAAAATCCCAAATATATTTTCATTTTAAATCTTGCTTTAATAACTACTTTAAACATATTTAAAATGTTTTTATTTTTAATTAATTATTTGATTTGATTTGGTGGTTTGTGTGATTTTACACATCCCAAGTAATATAGGTTTGAGTCCCCTTTCAACATTTTTTTTACTTCTTTTTTCTTAAAATTTATTGCATTATACGATATGTATATAAAAAGGTGCAATTTATACTATCAAGAGCATGTTGGTGTGCTCCCAAGTTTGATTCACCTAAGACCATTCTTTCATTCCTCTTTAATTTTACTTTAACCGAGTAAATTTACTAACACGCGAAAGCATATGAAACCAAACTGCATTTGAGATTAAAACCGAATTAATGCAAACCGGATGACTTTGGTTCGTTTTTTTTTTTGGTTTGATGTATATCTTAAAATGGACCGGCAAAAATATGAAATTATTGTAGAAACATCCCCACTGTAAATGAGGTATGGAATCTGAAATTATTGCATAACTAAATAAATTAAGTTGTGCTGGGTTTATATTCAATTATTTTAGGCTGTGCTTTAATTAATAATGGAGTTATATTGTTTAAATGATATTATGTTGGTTTTGCTATATACATATTTTTATTAATTAAATATTCGGTTCATGCAATCGGTTTAACCGACTTTTTGCAAACATTTTTCACTAAGATTTTTCTTTCTGTTTAAATAAATATTTGTTATATTAAATATTTTTAGAGAAGAAAGACGAGGATTGGTTAAGCTTCGAAAACACAAATTATCAAAAAGTCCTAACATCATATCCTTTAATTAAATGTAATAAATTGTACGGTCAATCTTTACTGCATATTAATGTACTAACTATATAATTAAATCATTTAAATAAGATCAGAGATTAATAAAAAAATTGATCGAACATGTATCTGATATGAATTCAATTAATAAATCAAATATGCTAATTTAAAAAAATAATGTCAGGAGTAGATTAAGAAAAAAATAAAGGCGTTGAATTCTCTAGTCAAAGCATAAATTCTGGAATCAAACCCATAATCAGGCACATGTTTCCGGTTGCCCATTCGCGCAAGTGGGTTTTTAATAATGTTAATTTGTAAGCTGCTAATCTTCCCAGATATATAATTAAAGCATGATCCTTGGCAATTATTGTACTACAATCAGACAACGTATTTTGAGGAATATTTTAATTAAATTAATAGTTTCATGATTAGAAGACTGGTTATTGAGCTATCACTAATTGAATCGAATGCAAGATTTACTGGTTGGAATTTTGAAAGATATGCAGCTTTGCTTAGATAATAAGTATAATCAATCATTAGTCCTAGGCAAAGCTAGATGCTGATTTGACGTTAAACAAAATTTTAATATATAAAACTACATATTTAATACCTTAAAAATAACTACACACTTTATCGTGTATCATTCTTACGTGTACTTATATTAAATATATTAAAAAAAACAATTAGTTCATATTTGGTATACAAGTAATAACAAAATAATAATTATCGAATCGAACGAGGGATTTCAGTAAAAAAATAAATAATATTCATTTTAAAATATTTAAATTTGAGTAATTGTGTGTGTAAAATGTACGTGTTTTGTAAAAGAATTTTAAAAAAATATAGACAAATATTATCATATAAAAGGCAAAATCCTCTTATTTCATTTCATTATTATTTTAAGGTCAAACCATCAACATTTGTTAACATACACGATATTAATTATTGCTTGACATGTGACATTATTTTAATTATCTTTTACTTTTTAATATTATCTAAAATTTATATTTAAAAAATCACTAAAAATCTTTTTTTTACTTGGAAGTACTTTCAATCTACTTATAGAAGTAATTCAACGAACACTTTACTGGATTTATTGGGTGATGTTCGTAGAAATATCATTGCCAAAAATATTATTTAAATTTATAGAAAATAAAATGATACAATTTTAAAAGCTAACATTATTATTATTTACTTAATGATGTATAATTTTTTTATTAACAAAAAATTATACAAAAAGATATCTCTATGTGCCTTATTAAAATCCTCTTAAACTTAAATGGAAGAAAAAAAGTACACACGATGATATAATATCAGACGCAAACAAATAACGAACCAACATACGAACCAAAAAATTGTACAAATTATCGATTACTTCATTGATACGATGTGTTATAATTGTTAAATAAAATGAGATGTTTAAATTCTAACGTAATAAATAATAAATAATTTAAAATGACCTCTTGTAATAAAATTTTACATTATTTAATTTAAATTATTCTTGCAATAAATTTAATACCATGATTAAAAGCCATACGGAAATTAATATCTTAACCTCGGTAGTCGGTTGCGCTTTCTAGGAAAGTTGCGTGCGCCTCCATTATTACCACTCATGTGCACTCCACGTGGCGCACGAGTTTTCATGCTCCAGAATGACAGTAAAAGCTTACGTGTATCTCGTTTCACCCACACGTGTATTTCCTGTCAAAAGCTTACCTCTCATTTGCTGGATATCCGGTCAACCCTAAATCATTTGCCTCATTATATCTCAATTTCCTTTTTAACGCTTCGATGAGCCTTCGAGCTTCTCCCTCCCGTCAGATGATCTCCAAAAACGAATCCCAGCCGTTGAACATGTGATTTCTCATACGTCCATGTGAATCCCTCCAAAAAGAAAGTAATTTCCTTTTGAGTATTTTTATTTGCCTTTTTTCTTTTTCAAACATTATATTGTATAGAGCATTTAGTGGGCCCAACGTGTTGGACAATTTGACCGGGTGAGCTGGTCACCATGTGTTTAACGGCTAAGCAATCATCTAAAGTTAAATCGTTTTTTATCGATGTTTTAAAACCTGAGTTGGAATGCACGTGTGGTATTGTACGACTTACTTGTATTCTCATAAATATCCTTATAAATATAAAATAATAATATTAATCATGATTTTTGGAGCATGCAACAAAAATATATGCCTTTTGCAGTTTTGCTATCTTTAATGACGAGGATGTTTCCCCCATGGGATTGGGATATTGTAATAAGCTTGTTTGGAGAAGAACATGGTCTACTTGTATTTGTTAAAATTTTAGATTATGGTGTTAAGCTGGCATTGAACCCTTTTTTTATTTTTTTAACGTCTTGTTTTAATTATATATCTATCTTTTTTTCCTTTTGTACATTATTATTATTTAATTGTTTGGTGTAATTTTAAAATAATATTTATTTATTAATTATAATCTTTTAATAAAGCGCATACAGGAACGGAGCCAAATGGAAGGGTAATTGCCCCCAACTTCAAATGGGTTAATTGTTTTTAGGCAACTGATAATTTTAAAATTACTGCAATTAAGTCTGTCTTTCTCAAAATATTCTTATTTATTATTTTATAAGATCATTTCAGTTAAAATTAATGAAATCAAGCTCTGACCTATCATTTTTATGGTTTAATCATTTTTTAAGACTATTTGATTTCAAAATTAGTGAAAATAAACTTTAATTTTTATGATTTAATTACTTTTTAAAAACCTATTTATTTCAAAATTAATCAATTTGTTCCTATAGTTCAATACTTGATCTGTCCTTGAATACATACATCATAAATAAAATATTCGAACTTAGATCATTTATGAATAACAATATTTTATTTTCTAAAATAAACCACTTGATCGATTCTTTCTTGTGTACTTTAAATTGTAGGAAATGAAGAAGTGAGTACACTAAATAAATAAACGGTCCACAGTTAAAAGGAGTAGCTCGAAATAAAACTAGCAACCAGTGCACTTGTTTTATTAAGCTATGGCAAAATTCAGCCCTACACATTTATGTCAATGGGTCGACAACGTTCTAAGTTAAGCCCACACGGAGCTTAAACTTCAACATTTCGCTTCTCAAATCTCAACCCTCAAACAAGCCCAATCATATAAAACCAATGAACACTTTTAATCTATCATAGGATTACTTGTGTTGATGTATTCTTTACAAGTTACATTGTAATTTTATATATTGTTATAAAATTGATTTTTACATGATATAACTTGTACAATATGTCACGAGGCTATTACCCTCTTCTTAAAAGACTTTTCTTTTATGTAAGATTATTGTCCCCGCTTTTTCTCGAACGTGACAAATATAATGATAGTTATATTATAAAATAAAAAACAATACAGTTTGAGTCGAGTTCGGGTCTTAAATATTAAAGTCTGAGTCCAACTCATATTTTAAAATGGTCTAACAAGCATATTTTTTAAATTTAATATTTTTTCCTCAAATCCTCCCAAATTTCAAGCAAATAGCCCGGCCCTTGAACATGCCTACCCCCAATTAGATTACAATAAAGTGAAATTTTCTACCAAGGTTCGAAGGAAGTTTTGGAAGAGATTATAACACTATCACAGGTTCCGTGAAAAATAATTTTTAAAAGTTATTTTTTTTATTTTTAAGTTTTTGAGTAAATCTATTTATTTGTCTTTATTTAGATCATCATTTCTCTTATATTTTTAAAAATAATATCTGAAATTAATATTTTTATCTACTTAAAAATATATTTTACAACAATCATAAACACTCAAATTTTAACCATACAATCCAACAATAAATTTTAAAAACAAATTTTCACTACATTTTATAAAAACAACGTCACGTTGACTCTTACTATGAACTATTACACGTACTCTCGTTGACAGAATCATCATTAAATCCAATAATTGGTCTTCGGAAGTCTTCAACATAAGAGCACCACTAATAAAAAGCACTTCTTATCAACAATTATTTTGTTTAGTGCAATAAGACACTAAATCATTTACATAAGATAAACAGTTCAATTTATGACATTGTGAATAGAAAAAAAACGTGTTAAGAGAGTCATTCTCATAATGGGCTTCTACAAAATTCAATATAGATTAATTAGTTAATAGGCAGAAAAATAGTGATTAAAACAAAAAAAAGTTTTTTTGACAACAAACTACAAACACTCACATTATAATCAAAAATATTTTTAACCACATTTTTAAAAAAATAATGTCAAACTGACTCTTAGTACGGAAGTAAACACCTCCTCTCATTAACAGATTCACCATTAAATCCAATGATTGGTCTTCGTCGCTCTTCAACAGAAGGGCAACTTAATCAACCTGTGATTTTTAATCTGCAAAACTACTGGTGCATACAATTATTACTGAATTAAATCATTTTTATGTACACGGGAACATTAAATTAAACTCTCATTTATTTTCAAATTAAATTAAATTTTACCTCTTTTCAAAACAAATTACGTCTAAATAAAAATTGTTGGATTAAAATCCGTAATTGTTAGGCGTGTCATAGGTATTAAAGTGTCATGGAAATAAAAGTGTAGATACCGTAAGATATATTTATAATTCAATGAGAAGCAGAGTTATAAATATTTAATAGTTGATTTAATAACCAACTATATAAAGAGGTAGTGGTCCCCAATAAATAGGTTAACTTGTTATTCTCTCCTTCCCGTCAGAGAGTTTTACATCAAGAGAAAGCCTATCTTCTTAGAATATCAATACCAAAGATTTGAGATTTTAACATCAAGATTCAAGGTTTTCAGTCTATCGATTTATTCAGGTACACTTCCGCTTTTGGTTTATTGTTCCTGGTGATTTGACATGATAGATCATTGGTTCAGATTTCATATCTATTATGGTTTGGTTCTAACAAGTGGCATCAGAGCTTTTTCATATTGAATCACTGAGAACGTATTTAAGATTAAAAAAATACTGTTAGGTTTTGACATTCTCTACGTCAGTTTATTATACTGATTCTACGGCTTTAAGATTAAAAAAAATATTGTTAGGTTTTTGGGTTTTCATATCACACTGTCATACGTATCCGTGCCCTATATACAATTCTTAAGGAATTTATTAGGAACAATGGACTTTAGATTGTGTGAATAGGCTTTTGCCTTTGAATTAAGCACATGTTTTTTTTTTGTGATCGCACATTCATGTATATATTTGGATTTGCGCAATCTAATGTTATGTGGGTTAATTGCTTTGGTTGTAACGTGTTATGATATTATTATTAATATTGAAGGGCAATTAATGTTATCTTGATGCTTTGGTTTTATGTTATAAATTTTGAATGATAACGACCTCGTCGTCAAGTAATTGTGAGTTCTTGCTTACGATGTTGATTTCAGCCTTAAGTATTATTGTGCGGTGTTCGTAACTGCATATATAAAGATTATAATCAAATTGAAGTTTAAAGATGTCTCGAATTTAGTGTTTGGTGCGATGCTCTTTATGAGATCTAATAATTAAAGTTTGATTATATATATTCTAAAGATGTTTTTAATGCTTCTTTTGAAAAGATTTATAAAGTTTGCATATTTTGAACTACCTGCTAAGGCTTCCATAATTTGAATTTAATAATGTATGTTTGCATGGTAATTTAGTAGCATGCGGGTATTATGATAATACATGATGGTTTGATGATATGCATCAATTTACTATTGAAGAAATATGTATGTTGTTACATCAGTTTTATTTAAGGTTCACATTATTGCTTATATATTATATTTAAATAATATAATTATGAAATATATATTCGATTCAGTTTGACTAAAATTTCAATTATGATTATTAAGTTATTATAGATATTTTAAGGTTTTATGTGATCATTATATAAATTATTCATTTGTACGATACTTCTGATTTTGGCTTTTAGTTAAAGATTGAATATTTTGAATTCGACTTTGATTTTGGTAAATGCATGTTTAAAGTTTAAGGAATTTTTTTTAGAAACAGTCAAAGATTTCGGTTTTTAGATTTTTGATAGCCCCATATAGACAACCTTATTTCGGGTTATTTAAGAAACTTAAGTGTTATAAAAAATTTCAGTTTTGACTGTTACAAAATTTTAAATTTGGATATCGGTATATTTATATTATATATTTTAAGATAAATTAATTGAAAGATTAAGTCACCAAAGTGACCTCTATTGTAGAAATTGTTTTATTTTAAAATATAGAAGATTTTGTGCATGTAAGTCGGTTTATGTTAGTATTAATCAGCCCAAAGGGAGATTAATAACTAACATTATTACATGTGCAACTGTAGTAATAAACATGTGATAATTATTCAGTTTTATATGTGAACAATAAATCGGCCCAAAACAAGATTTCTCTTTGACACGTTCTTATTATCAATGTTTGATTACTGTACCAAGATATCACTTGCAAGTTAATGTTTTGTCCAAAGATGAAATACTAATGGAGTGTCCGCTATCTTGATATAATGTTTACCTTTATTCAAATTTATTATTTATTTGGTTATCTTTTAATTTGATTGAAAGATAAAATTAAGACAAATATTTTGAAACAATTAAATTCATATTTTGGCTTCGAACGTCTAATATTTTAATAGATTAATTGAAACATAATGTCACCAAAGTGACCGCTTTTGTGTAGATTAGTTTATTTAAAATATTAAGATAATTATGAGTTTTTGTAATTCATGCATTTATTAATTGGCCCAAAGGAAAGTTAATATTTGGCCGAATTACAAAGACAATTGTGGTGATAAATGTGTGACAATTATAAGTTATTTTATGTGAACAATACGTTAGTCCAAAGATTAATCTATTGTTTGACATAGTTTATTGTCAATGTTTGATTGCTACAACAAGAGTACCGCTTACAGTTAATATTACTGTTCAAAGACTTGATATTAATATTGTGCTTGGTATCTTAAGGGGAACTAGCTATTATTTTGAATTTATTGTTTATTTATGGATGTGAGCTTGTTTTTTTATTTATTTTTGTTCTCTATTTAGCTAATTTAGTTTTTGCTATCACAATATCGGTTAATATACATTCTACACTCATGTTTAGTGAAATTAATTTCAAGGAATAGAAAAGGCACTTACATAAAGTATTTGGTTGTATGAACATAGACCTTGCACTAAGGGAATAACAACTTGCACCTCTCATGGCGGTAAGCACCCATAAAAGGGATTTTGAGAGGTGAGTTCGTTCAAATTGCATGAGTTTAATGATCATAAAGTACAACATTCTAGAATTATTTAGGAGCACAAATCTAAAGATATTACTCATATTAAGGGTTTCTTTGATAAAATTGAGAAACATTTTACTAAAAAATGTTAAGGTTAATATGACATCACTTTTGACTTACTTGATGTCTATGAAGTATAAAGATCAAGGTAATGTGAGGGAGTATATTATGAAAATAGTTAATATTGCTTCAAAATTTAGGGCACATAAGATCGAATTTTTTAACAATTTTTTTGTTCTTATGCTTTTGGTACCTCTTCCTATATAGTATAATCAATTCAAAAATAGTTACAGCTGTCAAAAGGAGAAATAGGCTCTAACTGAGCTCATTTCTCATTGTGTTAAAGAGGAAGAAAAGTGGAAGCATTATAAGGGTAAAAGTACTCATTTGGTTGGTGCTCATATAGTTAGTGTCTCTAAGAATAAGGGCAATAAAAGAAAATATTAGAAAAAAAAGTTGCTAAGGGTCCAACTCAAAAGAAACAACGATAAGTTACAAAAGGGTTGATTCTTTTGTAATAAGTTACGACACATGTAAAGAAATTAAACTTCAAAAGCAAGCAACTACTTCGGTTATTTTGAGTGATCCATGTGTTGTAAGTTTTATGATCCCACAATTAGGAATTATTTAAGGAGAGATCTATCATTTTTTTAGGATGTTGAGTTTGGAGGGAGAAATAAGGTTAGACACATTGCTACTGAGGAGGAGTTGGATTATAATTTAATTTATACCATCACTTTTGATGATATTTAGGTTTTCACACCTATCATTAATCAAGAAGTTATTCAAGTACCTCAGCAAAACAATGTTGAACAACTCTCATTCAAGATAAGGTAATTGTTTTAGAAGAATAAACTCAACAACCTTAAAAAAATAAGTGTCATTAAAGATATCCACGAGAGGAAGGAGAAATACTATTCTAGATTATTACTTTGTATTTCTTCAAGAAAAATAAAGATAATATTAGAATGATAGAAAATGATTCAATCATTTTTTATCAGATCATAAAATTTCTGGCTCTCAAAAGTGGATTAATGTCATTTAAGAAGAGTATAATTTTATGCAAGACAATAAAGTTTAGGAACTTGTCTCATTACCTGAAGATTCAAACCAATTGGTTGTAAATGAATATTTAAAATCAAGAGGAATGCAAATGATAATGTGGACAAGTATAAAGCATGTCTTGTATCTAAAGGATATACTCTAAAAGAAGACATTGATTTTGTAGAGACTTTCTCTCAAGTTTCATTGAAAGACTCTTTCAAGATAATCGTGCCGTTTGTTGCTTATTTTAATCTTGAGCTACATAAGATAGATGTTAAGCTTGTGTTTTTCCAATGCCAACATTGAATAAGCTATTTATATGGTACAATCATAGAGTTGTGTCTTATGATACAATATCAATGATATGTAAATTAAAGAAATCCATCTATGAGCTTAAGTAGGACTCTCATTAATGAAATTATAAATTTCATATTAATTATCTCATTTGGTTTTGAGATAAATTTGGTTCACAATTGTATATACTACAGTTCAGTGAGAGTAAACCAAGTGATACTAATATTGCTAAAGAAGACAAATATAGTCTTACACAACGCCCTCAAAGTAACATTGAAATTTAGAAAATACAAAAGATTCCATATGCATAAGCTATTGAGAATCTAATTTATGCTCAAGTATATGCGTTCGGATATTGCGTACATTGTTGGAATGTTAGATAGATATTTAAGCAATCATATTATGGACCATTGAATAGCAGCCAATAAAGTTATGAAATATCTTTAGATAACAAAAATTACATTCTCACATATCGAAGTTCTGGTAAGTTACAAATCATCAAGTTTATAGCCTTTGATTCTATTAGAATATTGATGCAAAAGAATTTTGTCACATGGGCTGGTAATTATAGATTAAATAAAAAAACTAGATTAAATAAAAAAAACCACTTTAGTTATTGTGACAATAAACATGCATTCATTTATTCTATAAACAATATGAACACTATAAATTTGAAGTACATAAATATTAAGTTCCTAATTGTTAAAGAAAATTCAGAGTGGTTGTGTGTCTATAAAGCATGTTGGTACAAACTCCATAATTGCGCGCTTATTAAGAAACTGACACCCTAGGTCTTTCATGAGCACACTACTCATGTGGGTGTAATGTTATTTAAGGATATTCAGTTTTAGTGGGAGTTTGTAATTTTAAAAAAAATGCTCATTCGTTTTAGACACAATTTCGGTTACTTCAGTTTAAGGACATTTTAAGATTATTTTCTGCAGAAATAAAGTTCTTTTGGTTTATGTACACTCTGAATTCAGTAAAGTTTGATCTCACTAAGGTTTAGGAGGACCAGTTGGAAATAGACATGTTCGGTTCACATTTCATGTTATTTTTCATGCTACGCATCCATGATTGATCTATGTCATTTGACTATATTTGTGTACGTGACCATTGATGGGCCTAGTCATGATTGATATGGCAAAGACTGCTTTGATCCTATATAGATATAGTTGATGGACAAGATTGTTATAGAATACCTATTATATAATAGCAAAATTTTGAGCTCATAAGGTTGTACATTTACCAGGAAACATATGTTGCCCAAGTGGGAGATTGTTGGATTAAAATCCGCAATTGTGGGCACATATGTAAAATGTATGATGCTATTATAAAGTATGACACAAAATCAAATGACCAATTATGTTAGGCGTGTCATAGATATTAAAGTGTAGATACCGTAAGATATATTTATAATTCAACGAGGGGCAGAGTTATAAATATTTAATAGTTGATTTAATAATCAACTATATAAAGAGGTAGTGGTCCCCAAAAAATAGGTTAACTTGTTCTTCTCTCATTTCCCGTCAGAGAGTTTTACATCAAGAGAAAACATATCTTCTTGGAAGATCAATACCAAAGATTTGGGATTTTAACATCAAGATTCAAGGTTTTCAGTCTATCGATTTATTCAGGTACGCTTCCGCTTTTGGTTTATTGTTCTTGATGATTTGACATGATAGATCATGGGTTCAGATTTCATATCTATTATGATTTGGTTCTAACATAACAATAGCAAAGTTTGAGAAAAAGTATAAGATAATTGCATCAAATATCTCCAAATTGTTGATTAAATTTCAAATTAGCTATAACTTTTATAACATTTCAATTGATTTTTTAAATTATTTATTTTAAACGGTGCACACTAATTGTATTGATAATTTGATAAAATGTACCAAGTAAAAGAAACAATCCTACTAAATTTAATGATAGTATGTATATATGTGATCAGACTCAAACTAATATTTAATGTGTAATTAGACTATTAAACTGGCAAAAGGGTTTGGTTTAAACGATATTGATAATTTTGTTTTTGTATAATCAGCGGTATCTAGTTTATTAGTTGATTAATTTAAATTGAGTATTACATAGGTTCATTACGGGGTGACTCTTTCAATCTAATCTGCTCCATTCACAATGTCAAGATCACTGGTAGAATTTGGGGGCAATTTATTTATTTTTAATTTAAAGGTTTAAACTAAAATTTTCAAAAGTTTTGAGGGTTTAACTACAATTTTTAATATTTTTGAGAAATTTAATAAGAATTTTTAAAAATTATGATATTTAATCAAAAATATTGAAAATTATAAAGGTTAATGTGATTTTTTTTTAAATCTTGAGAAGACTAAATTGATTTTTTAGATCATAGGGGTCAAATTTTAATTTCTTAAATTTTTGGAGGTTATGGCCCCCACTAGTCTCTTCTTACTCTGCCATTGATCAATATTTAAATTTATGATATTATTTAAATGATATAATATTTTATTTTACTATACTAATTAATTATCAGTGAAACTATTAATAATTTAATAACTCAATTAAAGTTTTTGAAATTTAAATATCAATTTAAAATTTAAAACATAGTTTGAAGATGTGTGGTAGTCTAAGATTCATATTTCGATAATATAAGAGAAAAACTTCAATATACAATATGTGTAAAGTTTACACAAACCTTTTAGTTTTAGGGGTTAGGGTTTAGTTTATGGTTTATAGTTTAGGGGTTTGGGTTGTAGGGTTTAGAATTTAATGTTAGTGTTTAGAATTTAGGGTTTAGTTTTAGTTTTTTAGAGTTTAGGTTTAATTTTGATTTATAGTAGAAATAGACAGGCTTATGTAAAATTTATTTTACACAGTCTGTGTATCAAATTTTGATATAATATTATGGGTTTAAATTTGTAAAATAAATTTTACATAAGCCTACATATTTCTACCATAAGTCAAAATTAAATCTAAACTCTAAAAACTAAACCCCAAACCCTTAAAATCTAAACCCTGAACTAAATCTTTTAACTCTAAAATTAAAAAATCTGTGTAAACACTCTGAATTGAAGTTTTCCCTTTTATTTTCCCTAATTTAAAATTGCATCTCAATTTGCCCAGCCCTAAGCCTTATAGGTTTGAAAACACTCTAAAACTTTACTCACTTTTCGCAGGCAAATCCATTACCAGAATTGAAAACTAAATGAAGAAATCGGAAATCAACGGTACGCTTTTCTCTTCGAGCTCCATAGCTAATGGCGGCACCTTGAGATCACCAACTTCTCCTCCTCTTCAACCTAACTTCAGTAGCCGAGCCGTTCAGGTACTCTTCCCTAACTTTCAACTGCAAAAACCCTAGGTCCTTTACGTTTCTTAGTCTTAGGGTTTTCCCTTCTGAATTCTTTTTTGATGCTTTGTAACGATGCTGTAACAAGCGCATTAAGTTCACATTTGTTTGCATAGAATCGGCCTTTAGGAATTTGTTGTTGTTGCAAATACTAGGGTTTAAATTCAATTAAGCATTAAAAAACAATTCGTGTTGAAATGAATTTATAGCTTATTATGTAATGTGAGAATAAATTATTATTACATAGCTTGATAGTGTTGTTTATCGGAGATATTTAGTATGGGAAATTATATTAGGTTCTAATTTAAATTTAAGGAAGCTTTGGAACACTTGGCAACTATCGACCTTGGTGAGTTAGTCAATGAGGCGAAAATTGAGCACTGTCGAGCAGCTAGAGACTTAAGAAGCTGTGGGCGTTATGTACAGTATGCCTTAAACTCGTGTGGACATGCTTCTCTATGTGCGGAGTGTAGTCAACGATATGATATTTGCCCAATTTGTAGAACCCCTTTGATAAAAAGTGGTAACAATAGACTCCGCCTTCGCCTTTTTGATGAGTGCATAGATGCCGGCCTCATATCTAGAAGATGTGATGAGAGGTTTCAAGAGAAAGAAGATAGAAATAATCAACTCACAGCTGATGTCCAGCGTCTTTATTCTTTCTTTGACGTAGCCTTGGAGAATAACTTGGCTTCTCTGATTTGTCATTGTATCCTTTTGCTCTTCTTTTGGTCACGTTTTAACATTGCAGGGCACACTGATTTGCTTATATTTTTTATAACAGGTCCTGATTAGAACTGCCTTGGTTGTTTGTTAGAAATTCATGCTTCCCTTAACAGAAAACAACAGATGTTACAAATATATGTATGGATGAAACTGCTGTTTCCAGTGATGCTGTCACTGCTTTGTTGCTGGATGAGAAGGTTGTCAAGGATTGGGTCAAGTGGACATTTAAAAACATGGGAACAGAACTTCAACGTATATGTATCCTTGAAAATTTATGAAATGTTTAGAGAACTATGCTATTTAGTTTTTTGTCTATACAATGCGTGTTTGGTGTCCCTAACTGGTTTTATCAGATTATCTTGAAGTTGAAGAGATGGAAAATAGGTTAGGTTCACTTCTAAAATTTTCTGTACAACTGGCCAGCTTATCCAATGTACTTGAAGATTTGGGCTCATCTTTCAAGGGTCGCCTTTCAGCACAGCTTCATGACTTGCACAACCTTCAAGAGAGAATATTGAAGACAAAGCAGGTTTGAATCAGTTAAGCGAATGTTTTACCATACTTTAGTATCTTTTAAGAGCAATATGTTTGCAGCAAAGTCTCGGAACCTGCAATCTTGAAATTCAGCTTAGTAAGAACATGGCAGGTGGAGGTTGGAGTTTGTGAGAAATTAATGGCTTTCATTTGGTCATTGCATTTATCTTATCTTCTTGAGGCAATGTGGCTGTGTTCACCTTTTGTCTTCTAGTACTGAAATTATTGCATGCCAGCGTTGATACTCCTTTTTAGCATTTCACTGGACAAATTAAACAAAACATACAATCTTAAAATCATTCAATAATTGATATTTTCCGCAATATTTGTTTCAAATTTTCAGCATCTTGAGATCACAATATGGTGTATAAGGCACCAATTCTTGGAAGATGTGAGATCTCGTTATGCTGATTTCACATCCTGGCGTAATCATGTTCGTGAAAGGAAATCAGCTGCAATTGCGCGTGCATGGCCTGCGCCTGAGTTGTTAGATCTCTCAGCTGACTCTATTGGACAGGGTGCTTCGCTTTTCATTGAAGATGCACTAGAAAACCTTGACATATATGAGATGGGGGAAGGGTCAGATTTTGCCTTTTTGCAGAAGAAAGGTGCCTTGTCCTTTTTTCAGTCTAAAGTAGGGGGAATTGCAGGATGTTATCCATTTGACAGTCTTCGAGCTGCCGTGGACATCCTCTTTCTACGTGGTGCTTCTGATTTGGTGGTTGCCAAGCAAGCAATTGTATCCTTCTCTTTATAACTTGATTTTGATTTAGGGTTCTTCTGTTCATTGGGCATGCTTTTATTGGGTACACTCGTTTAATTTTTCTTAACTGAGATGTAGTTTGTGTATTACCTGTTTGACCGGCATTGGACAAGGCCTGAGAAAGAATGGAGGGCTATCATTGATGACTTTGCAGGCTCCTTTGGTATAAGAAGGCATTCCTTACTTGAGTCATTCACTTTCTGTCTTCTGGATGACCACTCGCATGAAGCTTTACTGGTAATTTCTGTATCGATTCTTACGAAAGCTTGTTTGAGTCTAAGTTCCATATTTGCTTGCTGTGTGCAGATTTCAGATTAATTGTATAACCATTTGCTGGGCTATTTGCTCCGTTAACTTCTCTGCCACTCACTACCTCATTAAATGGAGTAGTCTGATGGTTTCTATTGCCATTAAATTATGCTGTGGTTGTAGACTGGTATGAGTGTCCAATGCTTAGGAAAGTGACTATTGAAGTATATCGCTAAATGGATTATAATTTTAACATGCATACCTAACCTTTGATGGAAATCATACCTGTACTCATAAGATTTGAATATTGCTAAATGTTGTTACTTGCTATGCGGTGAATTTTACCGGTGCTGGTTAAAGCTTAAACTAACTGGTATCATCTTTAATTTTTATTACTAATTCTGTCCTCGTGAGGTTTTCTTTTCACCCAGAATTAAAAGGTAGTTTCTTTTTTAATGGTGAGTTATAACCTCGAATGGACTAATAATATCTTAGTGAACTAATATAATTCCTCTAGCTCCGCTCTGCTAAATCCAAAAGAAATGTTTGGAGTTTGAAGAACCCAAATTAATTATTTACCATATTCTTGTGGTCCATTTGTTGTGGAGGCATTAAAGAACTATTGTCTGTCCTTCTAGATGTGCTCACTCCTAATATAATTCCACATGTTGATTATTTTTCACAATCATATTTCTCAGGAATGTCATCAACTTCTTCCTAAGATCTCCGGACCAGAAACTCATCCCAAGATTGCACAAGTTCTGTTAGAAAGGCAGGATCCTATGGCAGCACAAATGGTGATACGTGGGTCTGGTCTTGATGGTGGATCACAGATGGTTTCACTTACTGAGGCTGTTACTATTGTTCGGGTTAAAGTGGAGTGTGTGCTTTTGACTGAAGCATTTGCATATCAGCGAATGATCTGTACAAAAGTTCGGGAAAAGAAGTTCAAATATGAACGGAACGGGGATGCATTTGATGACATGAAAGGTCAATGCAGGTCCTGGATGGACTGGATAGAAGTATTGGTCACTGAGTTTTGTTGCTTATGCATCAGGAGGAATGTAGTTGATCAAATAATAGAGTTACCGTGGAATAGTGAAGAGGAGAAATATATCCATAAATGCCTGTTAGATTGTGCAACTGATGACCCCACATCTTCTATTGGAAGTCTCCTTGTTGTATTCTATCTTCAGGTAATGTACGGAGCTATGTAAGATCAATGAAGGGATATGTATCATCTTGAATCTTATGTCATTTTAACTTAATATCCAGATACTGCTGCATTGAATGATGGAACATTTGGGTTCTCGCTCATGGATGTTTGGCCCGTATTTAGGCCTTAAGTAATTTGTGTGATTCTCATTTTAACTGTCATATTCTATATAATTCTCGTTTTTGGCCAATCCAATGGATTCTAACATCACTTTTAGGAGTGTTTCTTTTCTAGGTTAAATAGATCATTCTTAACATGCATTAGTGTATTGCTGGAGCTTATTAACTTGATTTCTGTTACTAATCCAGCGCTATCGATATGTTGAGGCATATAAAGTCAATTTTAAACTTTGGAGCTTGGAGGAAGACTTCATTTCAACTCGTTCTGGTGATGAAAATTTTCTAGAAGCTCTATCAAGTATGGAATCACATCGTCAGAGGAGAAAAAATTTGGTTGTAAGTTGGTTTAAAATTTAACTGTCATTTTTGCTACTATTAAAATAAATTCAATTTTATCATTTTTATCTTTTCTTTTCTGTTCTCGGTGAAGTTTGAAGGTTACTGGTAGCAAGTAGCTTTTATAGAGAATCTACTGACTTGCTTACCCTTTCTTCAATAGGATAAAGGTATAGAATTGCTTCCAGAAGTCCTTCAACAACAAGTGAAGACTGGAACATTGCCTGATATAGTAGTTACTTCTCGTCAGGAGGATGAAATGCCAACAGGAACCAGTTTCCGTGAATTGCAAGAACCAAAATCAACGAGTTTGTTGGTTCCATCTACTTCTGATTCTATTGTTCTACAACCATACCATATGGCTACTCCTTTGAGACCATCCGTATCAGAAATTCCTAAAATATTCGGTGGATATGCTAACAATTCTCATGTTGAAGCTGGTACCCATGGATCTACATCAATTCTCCCGAGGAGGTTATTTGCAGATGCAGAAAGATTATCAAATGTTGAAGGAAGCAAAAACTTCAAATTTGAGAACATCTCAAGTCCAGGAATTCATCGCTCAAGTCCCATATTTTCTACACCATTAAAAGGTATCAGTCAGAGTTCATCAAGAGAGCTTTCAAGCAGACAACTACGAGAAAAACAATCTGATAAAATCATTCCAGACGGTGAGCAAAATGGGTTTGTTAACCAAGTCCGCAATGCAAGTCCTCCTTATTCCCGAAGGGTGACAGCTAATCCTGCTTCTACACCTAGCAGTAACTTGGGATTGTTTAAAGGTTTGGCTCATAACTTGCAATCAAATACTTCTGGTAAGAGGGGTCAATCAGATAGAGATAACGGGCATCGGAATGTGCTTCCTACCGAAGGCTTACTGGATGTGTCTTGGAGGTAAAGATTTTGATTTCTACTCTTTATTTTCCTTTTAATCTCACAAGGGGGGAAGATTTTCCTGTATCATCTTGTCACTTTGTTTCCTATTTTGGATATTTGCAGCCATGGAGAGAGGCCATTGGAGGACAGAAATGCACACGAAGGGCTGAGATGGAGATCCGACGAAACGAGCGATGATGAAGAGAGAAGTCAAGATGGAACCATGGAAGTTGGTGCAACCCCCGTGAGGGGGCGTAGGAGGAGATTCGTGAGAAGATGAAAGATCTCGATGGTCACGAAGGATGACCCATAATTTTGGTGTTGTTTTAAGATTCTTGTAATTTTACTGTCCGGGCAATGCCGAATGTTAGAAAAATGAAACAGAGTGCAAGCTTATTATGTTGCAATTGGATTGAACAGGTTGCCAGCCAATTACATCCACAGTTAAAAGGATTGTTTTTTAATCTATTGTTTTGATGTAGAAGATTAGGGAAGGGAATAAGTTATCTTAATTGCTAGCACTGAGCATAATGATTTTTTAACAGTCTTAAAGTTATTATAAGTTAGTATATGTTTGTATTTTTAACTATTTGATAAGACACGTATACCTTACAAACAAAACTGTTTGAACCCGAGTTTTCTAAGTATCTTTTTCACTGAGACCGTGAATTTTTTTTAAATACATTCAAATTTATTTTACCTTATAATCACAACAACAATAGATTTAATTTTATATGTGGTAATTTTAGACGAATTCAAAATTAGTTTAATATATAAATAATTCAGTTAACATAGTTATTGATGTAACATCTAAAAGATTTAATTTTATAAACTTATAGAAAATATAAATTTGAACGTATTTAAAAAAATCACTATTGAACCTAACAAATTATCTTAGCAAAACAGATGTTAGATGTTCATCTCAAGAGATCCTAGTTTAAACAGTTTTGTGGTGTGTGTTATCGAAATATTTTGAAAAAGTAAGACAATATTACTTATAATCACCTTAAAATTATTATAAAAATCACCCACTATTAGACCTAGGGATGGGCACAGGTCGGGTCAAGTTTTTGACCCACTCGAACCTGACCACATCCTTTAAAAAATTCGACTCGACCTGACCTAAAATTTATATACCTAAACCTAACCCAATCCGACCTATTAAAAATAATTCAATTTTAGGGACCTAATTGTAAAAAAATAATTTTACAGGCCAAATTGTAAATAAAAAAATTAATTTTAATGACCTAATTATAAAAGTATATATAAAGAGGGGTATTTACTAAAAAATATTCCTAAAATACGAGGAAAATTTTATTATTAGTCTTGGGGCAGGTCAAATTTTTTCACCCTAAACTCGAATGCGGCCTCACCTTTAAGAAAAAATCGACCTGACCCGAATTCATTTTTTTAATACAAAAAATTGACTCAAAGATCTAACCCGAACTCAAAGTGACCTGACCCGAACTCGACCGAATCGGATAAAATATCCATCCCTAATTAGACCTGCTAGGCTGCTAAGATGAAACAAAGCACTAGTAGTTGGTATTAAAAAACAAGGACGTTGGTTGTTGCAGTCTATCGCTAGAAAAAGTAAACAACAGCAAGAAAAACGCCATTCAAATATCAGATGAAATGGGAAAACAAAACCGTTTTTGTGGTTGAGATTAAATCTTGACCATACATCTACTGAGGATGACATCACATTGATGTCTTAAGTTTCAACGGTTGACAGCATTTTACACATGCCATCTGACTTGAGCCCGACAGACATAGATATCCAAAACCATTTTGTCACGTTTCTTTGTTTTTTCCCCCTTCCATCTCGATTAATGTTTACTGTTTTATTTTGATGATAAAAATGATATGCGAGCATGATAAATGTAATTTTAATCGTATTTTTAAATAAAGTGATAGTTCGAATCTTAATTTATTAATAAAATTAAAGTAATTTAAGATTTTTAATTCGAGTCTTGGTATGTTGGTATACTCATCATTACAGTAAAACTATTAATTTACTCAAAATTAAATGAAATAATTTAATTTGTAGTGTAGTCACCATAAATATACATTGGATAGAGTTGGAAATTAAACAAAATGGATAAAGGATGAAGTTTATCAAATCTTAAAAAAAAAATAGTCTCTTAAACTTTCAAGATATTTTTAAACCCAAAAAAAACTTCCAAGATATTTAATTTGGCGTTATAAAATTTATATTAAATTTTTAATTAAATTTCTCCCAAAAATTTAAAAATTCTCACTACGCTTCTCAAAGTTTTAAAAATTTTAACTATGCCCACAATTTTTTTTAAAAAAATTGTAAATAAAACCTTTATTTTTTTTTGAAATTTTCAATTTCAATCTTTATTTTAAAAAAATCAAGTTGACGCCGTAAACTATTTTGTTTCTGACCCAACAAAAAGAAAGTCGTTAAAGAAAGGGTAACCCATTTATAATTTCGTCATTGATATCTAATTAAGGTAATTAATCTTTTTCTGAAGATATTAATCACATAACTCGGATCCAAAAATCTGAGCCGTCAATTAGCAATCTGGGCCCACAAAAAAGATTATTATTACTATTTTTTGAACAGAACATACACAAAAATAGAAATATAGTCCCATTTTGTTGGGTCCATAAATATAAAAAAATAAAGAAAATAATGATAAAATATCTGTTACTTTGGATAAAGTGGATAAAGCTATTATACGCTAGAATATGCTACACGTCTCATTTAAAAGGACTTTCCTTCTCCACGTGGACGGTCCAAACACATATCAACCAACTTTCATTGTTGGATCCCGGACCCATTACCAGATTATTTTTTCTTCCCAGGAACATATCTTGCCGTACACGTGTCTTGTTTCAATGTTTTGCTTGGTGATTCGTTATGTTTATGATTTTATTAATTACTTAAATGAAATTAAATTTACATATAATAACCTTTCATAAAGGATATAATAGTTAATAAATAATTTGATATATTTTTTAAAAGCACCAAAGTTTATCATTTAAAAGTATAACACTATTATTAATAAATGTGTTATTATACTAACAAAGTTGGTCTAAGAGATAAGTGATTTAACATCGTTTAAGAATTTTTCGAGTTTGAAGTATTGTGTATGCATAAAATTTTTACTAATATATTCACCCATCAAAATTAAATGCACGACGCAAGTCAGTCTGAAATATTCAACAAAATTTCTAGAGAGTTGAAAGGACAACCAAAATATAAAAAATGTTATTATTTTAAGAAAAAGTATACATATAACTCTATAGTTAGTAGACATTTAATATATGAGGAAAACTTTATACTAATAATTTGACATGTTTTATATTGGAATATGTTTAATCGTTATTCATTCAAAATATTAATTTTCTATTATAATAGTAATACTTAATAACTTATATTATATAAAATTTAATATGTATATATATTTAATACAATACTGAAATTATCTATATTTTAAAAAATTATTGTGAAGGTAAGATTTTAACAAAACCATACTGGAGACAGACAACATAAGACTAAAATTTATCATAAAAAAAAAAAAACTCATGTTGAAGGCAACTCGCCACACACCAAACACATTATTGTATTACATCACAAATATGACTGGATCAACGGCTGAAAATCGTTGATGTTCCTCTCTCCGAGTAAACACCCGCGAAGCATCAGATCATTTCATTTCAACTGCAAATAAAAAAACACGATAATATATCATGTGGATATTGTATTGTCTCTCCATCTTTCTCGCATATAAATAACACACAGCCAGAGTCCAGAGAAGGGAACCATACAAAGAAAAAAAATTCGTTATTTTCCTTTCTCTTTTGGGTTGAAAAGCAAAGCCCTAACTTGGATGCGCTTCGGGTCTGATTCATCATCCAATATCCGATTCATATCTATCTCTACACTTTCCTATCTGATCTGATCCAAAACGAAACCACCAGGCGTTCAGAAATGACGCGCCGCTGCTCGCATTGCAGCCACAACGGCCACAACTCCCGCACCTGCCCGAATCGTGGGGTCAAGCTGTTCGGAGTTCGGTTGACTGACGGGTTGATTCGGAAGAGCGCCAGTATGAGTAACTTATCCCAATTCTCCGGCTCGAATTCCGCCTCGCATAACGGGAACGGGTCGGGCTCGCCCGGTGAGGGTCCAGATCACGCCGATGGTTATGCTTCTGAGGATTTTGTCCCTGGATCGTCTTCCAGCCGTGATAGGAAAAAAGGTTTCGTTTCTTTTAAGGGTTAATTTGATCTTTTTTTTCTTGATTTTCTTGGTTTCTTATTTGTTTAATTGTTTTTAAGTTTATATTCGTTGGGTAAAGTGATCTTATGAGAATTTAGTTTTCGCTTTTATGTTTCTGTGATTAAATAGTTTAGGGAGTTATGCTAAGACTTTTTTGATAATATTTTATTTTTCTTTTGATTGCAGTAATTTGGATCGGATGTATATAATCCGAAATTTTAAACTTATTATGCAAAGGAATTGTTGATTCTTTATGATATGATCATAGATGTCACACGCTTACAAGGTGTAGCAATGGCTAGGTGATCCTTCCCCAGTTCCCCTCATTGATTTGTCGAAGCATTAGTGTGGTAAGAAAGGGCGTATGTAGTTTCTGCGATTGTCGAATTCAGATGTAATTTGTTTTGCAGGTGTTCCTTGGACTGAAGAGGAGCATCGGATGTTTCTACTCGGCCTGCAGAAGCTTGGGAAAGGTGATTGGCGTGGAATCTCTCGCAACTATGTTATATCAAGGACTCCTACTCAAGTAGCTAGCCATGCTCAGAAATATTTCATCAGGCAGTCCAATGTTTCCAGGAGAAAAAGGCGTTCCAGCCTTTTTGATATCGTAGCGGATGAAGTTAGTACCCTTCTCTCTATGAATGATACCTCGAGTGTCATATGAATAACAAATTCGACTAGTAACTTTAAACCAGTATAAGAATTGATGGAATAGGTATGAGTAGGATGGACATAAGCTTGAGGCTTTTATTATTGCTGGCGAAGATTTTGCTTCTTTGTTGTTTTAGTTTATCATTCCATTAGTGCACTTAATCCCGAGTCTGCGTAACATAGCCTATTTTAGTCGAGTTATTTTGGAGTGTGTTGTTATTCTATCTTGTTCTGTTTGAGATAATAGATTTATGCCGATTACTTTGTTCAGATTAGTCGATATAACTCGGTTAGTATTTTGTATCCAGTTCGTTTGCCCCCATTTCTATTTATTGAGTGATCTTTTTCCTCCACTTTCTTGCAGTCGGGCGATACACCAATGGTATCACAGGATTTGTTCACCGCAGACCCTCTGCCGGCTGAAACACAGAGCAATGACCAGGTGCCTATTCCTCCTCCGTTGGATGAGGAAGACGAATCAATGGATTCCAACAACTCGAATGATGGGGAACCGGTTCCTCCAACAACGTTGGAGAGCTTACAACCCTGGTACCCGGTACTACACCCTGCTTACTACCCACCCTTCATTCCTCTTCCATTTCCCTATTGGATGGGTTACAACACAGAACCAACCAAATCCGACACGCATGAAGTGGTGAAGCCAACAGCAGTACATTCGACGAGCCCGATCAATGTCGATGAGCTGGTGGGCATGTCAAAACTGAGTTTGGGAGAATCTATCGGTGACAATGGCCCATCATCTGTTTCATTAAGACTTGATGGTTCGTCCAGACAATCGGCTTTCCATGCCAATCCGGCTTCTCATAGTTCAAGTGGGAGCCCAATCCATGCAGTTTAAGACCAACTTCATCTTCAACCACAGCCTTAGGTTAGTTCAGGGTCTGTGAGCATTAGAGGTTGTTAATACTTAAAGAAGAATAATTATGTGCAGCATGGTTTTGTTTTAGTTATACATTTCTGTTGTGAAATCAACTAAATAAGTTTGTTTCCTTTTTCTTCTGATTTTAGAATAACTTAATTCAATGCTTAGCTTTAGGCCGTTCTTATAGCATTTTATTAGAAAATTGTTGGTAAAAGCCCTCCTATTTTGAAATTAGACAAAATAATCCTTTTAAAGATACATAAAATTTCCCTTTAAAACAAACTAATATTTTATACATATGTATTATTTTATAATGAGATAGATGATTTTTCAAATTAATTTCATTTTTTGATTACTTTTTTTAAAAAGTTGAATTGTATAAATAATATTTATTTTTTTACTATTCAAGGGTGTTATTTCATTTTATTTAAATATTTTACATAAATATCAAACTATATTTTTTAATAAATAAGATTGTTAAATTTGATTTTTTTTAAATAATTAAAAATATCATTTTCAAGGGTGTTATTTTATCCGACCCGAAATTTAAAGCACTCGACCCGACTATAATTTATCTTATCCCCGACTCGACTTGACATAATAAAAAATATAATCTGACCCTATATATATAAATATATCAGGTCGGGGAAATCTCACTCTAAACTAAAACCCGACTCAACTTTATTTTTTCAATAACCGACTGGAACTCTATTTTTTTAAGAAAAAAAAAACCGTCCTTATCGGGCCGGGTCAAAATCCGACGGTTTCGGGTCATATTGTCATCCCTACCTCCTTTACAGCTACAAAACATGTGGACCAATCATGGGCCCTTTAAAGATTTGAAGGGTCCTGTATGAGGTATTTAATTTATAATAGATATAAGTTTTTTATCATATAAAATTTTCTTAATAAAAAAAGGTTAAATTATTCTCTTCAGTAACATAAAAATTATTTACAAACATTTATAATTTAGTATTCTCATTTTAAAAAGTGTTGTTCTTACATATTTCGAAACAAAATTATCTACAATTTAATACCACTTTTTTTTAAAAAAATTACTCAAGATCGTTGACAAATTAAGTCCGTTTAACTTTTCTTACAATATAGTTGTTCGTAAGTATGACTTTACAAACTTCAATTTTAAAAAGTTTCATTCTATGGAAACAACAATAATAAGAACATTAGTATCGTCTTTTTTTTTCTTTGAGGTGTTGTACAGTCACACCTATTGAACATGTTCAGAACCACCCCTTTAACCACCTTTAACCAATTAGAACATGAGTATTGCCAAATGCCAAGGAAACCAACTTTTAACAGGGACCCATCAACAAACATGTCCATATTCAGGTCCCCAACAATTGGGGTACGTTAAATTATTAGGCAATTCAAGAATGAAAATGAAAAGACCATAAAGCTTTGGGCTTTAAGTTCCCAGTGTTGAACAGGAAAGCATTGTAGAAAATGGGGCAAAAGGAGGACGCAACAGGCGTAATCAATGCAGTTGAGGTTTTAGGTTTAGATTTGGAGGAGGTTTGAATTCACAAACCGAAAATAGCTTCACATTTTTAAGATAACAATATTTTTATAATCTCCTTCCGAAATAAATTATGACAGCGTATCATATATTTGTATTTATTTATAAATATCTAAAATTTTATAATTACTTTAATATATAAATCTATGTATATATTATCATCTAAACTCCAATTAGAAAAACATTATTTGATTTTAAAACTTATTATGATATTTCTACAATATTAATATGGTTAAATTTTGGAAGATTATAGTAATTACTGAAATCTAGCCAAATTCCGCAAAATGTGGATCAGATATTCAAATGGTCATTCCCATTTGGAGGCTAAATATTAAATAAGACTGATAGGTAGATTAGATGGGCAGCTAATAGGAGTTTGGCGCAGTGAATGAGAACTTGGCAAACGGGGTCGGTCTGAGATGCGCCAAGTAGTGCGGTTCAAAAATATAAATTTTAAAATTTTTTAAAAATTTAAAATGTTAGATTTTTAAATAATATTTTAAATTAATTTTTTCGTATTTTTTAATAATTTTAAATACTTATGAAATAAATTTTGATGTTTTAGACAGTTCAGAAATCTATTGTACATTAGACTCTCCTCCCAAATAACAAGTTGCAAGCTGCAAAGATGAGCGAAGTAACGGCTGTGAGGCGCGCTTGCAGTAAATACAGTGATGACCATCCCTCTCTCTGGCACTAACCACGAGAACCAGCACCCACCAATTATTTATCATTTGCTTTAGATAAGAAAAATATGCTATTTTGTGCATTTTCAGTTAAGTAAATTTTATGAAATTAATTATAAATAAATATCTCATGTATTAACTATAAAAATAATTTTTTTTATAAGTATTATAGTTTTAAGGTTTAACGATTTTATTTGAATTTTATGCGCTTAAGTATATTGGTTTTATAATTTAGGATTTGTAGTTAAAATTTAGTTTTTAAAGGTTAGGGTTTAGATTTAGGGTAATGTGTTTATGGATTTAGGTTTTAATCTATAAACTCTAAATTTTAACCATGAAATTTAAATTTTAACTGCACCCCCTAAATTCAAAACTCATACGCTTAAACCCCTAAACACTAAACTCTAAACGAAATTTCTAAACTTTAAAACTAGAGCTCTTGTACATGGAATAATTACTCATAACTATTTTTCACGTATTTAAAATTTCAAATATAATTTGAATAAAATATCTGTATGATTTTAAGAATTGTATTATAAATAAATTTTTAATTGAATGGTGTATTTTAAAAGTTATAATATCACTCTATTATTGAATACAATGTCTATTTTAATTTATTATAATTTTATATAATTAAATTATTTTTAATTAATATTAATTTAATAATTAGTAGAAATCTATTAGAATATTAATTTTTATATCAATTTCGTAATATAATAAATCATAAATCATAAATGATAGTTTCGCTGATTCAAATATTTTCTCTAAATTTATGCACCCCCATTGGCCGTTAGTAATCTGTTATTGGAGGATGTTGGTGACTAGTTTTCCCTTCTTTTTATAAAAAATTAAATTATATATCGATATATATTATAGATGAAATAAAATTTTCTAAAATAAACGTTATAGAATCGTGTTAGTTCAAAAAGGGATATGAAGTTGGTAATCTTTGGCATGGTTGTTAGAAGTTAGAGAAGTAGGTTTGACGTTCGATTGAGCCGAGTCGAGTCAAAAAATTTCGAGTTATTTAGGTTTGCAAGTCTTATTTTACGATTCAAACTTTATTTGATTTTTTTAATCGAGTCGAGTTCTCGAGTTTTTGTACAAATTTAATTGTACACGTATATTTCTTCATATATATTTCTATATGCATATACTTAAGGATGGGCGGTGCATATATTGATTCAAATTTTAACGGCTTTCTATATGCATATATAATATACATATATATTTCTTTATATTTTCACATGTGATATAAATAATATATCATCCGGAATTAAAAAGTCGGCTCGAATATGAAAACTGATCAACTAATTATTAAAAATTTTGAGTTATTCGAGTTATTTGAATTTCCATTTCATAACTCAAACTTTATTTAAAATTTTTTCAAGTCGAGTCGTGTTTATGAAATTTCGAGTCGAGTCAAAATGAGTCGATTTTTTTTGCTTCAAGTTGAGTCGAATAATTTAATTTTTTGAGTCGAGTCGAGTTTTGCCCAACCTTAAGAGCAAGTAGATCAATTGAAGAGATGATTTATGGTTTAATTGATTGAATTAAATTATAAAGTAGTGGTCCAATCAATTAAATTATAAGATAAAATTAAAATTTGAATATTTAAATATAAAAAGTCAAGAATTTCAAACTTTCTAGGACCATTTTTACTGATAGTTTTTAAAATTTTTAGTTAATTATTATTAAAAAACAATTAATTTAAGAATTGGATGGACTAAACAATTAGATAGAATTCTAACACCGTTGTCGATAAGAAGTACTATTTACTTTTTTATACTTTTGGTAAATTATAAATTTCATAACTCAGTTTTCTTCTATTCATGTTTTAGGTACTAAAGTTTAAAATTTTATAACTTAACCACTTAATTTTTGATTTATTTTTATTTTAGTCACTCGAGCAGTCGAGGGTTAGATCAGAAATGAAAGTATGACATGACAACAACGTGTGTTGACATGACACTCATGTCATTTTCCATTTTTTTCTTTTCTTTTCTTATTAAATTTTACATTTTTCACTTATATGTCATGTCAATATTGAAATAACTATTTTACGACATCTTTTTTTCGAGCACCGAAGACAACAACAAGCTCTTCTCATCGTCTCCTATCACTCTATTAGTTAAGGTTTTCTCAAAATCACTTTAAAACTCCTAAAATTAAACTCAAAACCTAAAATGCGCAAATTTCAAAACTACTCCGATCTACAATGTCCACTGTTCGATCAAAGTGGAATTAAGATATATTGCTCTCTTCCTCCTCTACCTCCTCACCGTTGAGATTTGGAAGAACATGCTCCATCGTTGAGGAATAAAAAAAAATCTAAAACCTTGAAGTTTTGCACACAAAAAGTTTTGGGCTCATTTCACAATTTTTGAAAAATAAATGTCTAGTCATAACTCAGGCCGTTAACTATTTAACAGTAGAATGGTCAAAATAGGAACATGTCAAAAGTTTAATGATTAAATTAAATTTTTTTAAACTTGAGTTACTAAAACATGAGTGATAAGAAAGTTGACTGATGAAATTTTGTAATTCAGGCTTTTTATTTTGTTACACGGAGACATTCGCTTGCAGTTTTCACGTGCCTTTTTCCTGTTTTTGTGTTTTTTTTTTTATATATTTAATAATTAATATTAATAAAGAAGAAGAAGAAGCATTGTTTGAGGAGAATGATGCAACGTCAACATTAGCTAAATTTAACTAAAATCAAACCAGCTTCGATTTTATCCTTGCACTGAAGTCGAACCTAGCTCAGGCCTATAAGCTCATTTATATTCAGTTTGGCCACTCCTATTTTGCTTCCCCGTTCTTTTTTTTCTTCTTTTGCATTGTTTATTTTTTCCGTTTCCGATATCAGAATACGATTTCTCTGGCAGTTTCTTTTCTTTTTGAAATTTCAGTTTTGAATTGAGGAAAAGAAAATGGAGGCAATGGATTACCACGCGGAAGAGAGGCGCTAGGCGGAGTTCAATTTGGACGAGATGAAGATCGTTTGGGCTAGCTCTCGTCAAAACTATGAAATTTCCGATCGAGTGGCTCGTCTCGTCGCTAGCGATCCGGTAATGTAGTTTTTAAAAAGAATTTTATTTCTCTTTTTCGCGTTATATAAATGTGACGTTTATGTTTTGAGTATGTAACAATATTGGTTAATTATATCTTGAAATATATTTATTTATCAAGTTTCCTCACGGATTTTAATGATTTTCTTCACTCCTATTGCTGAATGATTTGTTAGTTTTACTTTCTTTAGATTGATATCTTTCAATTTCCTCGTTGTTTGGTTTTGAGGAAATCGTAGGATGGAACTTAAGTTCTTAGTAGAATTTTAACAGATATTCTAATATCAGAAATATATTACTACCATTCCGCCGTCATTGATTCGTTGCTCTGCTATTTTTTGTTCTGTTTGATTCCCGAGAGCATGTAGGAAAATAATGGAGCTAAACTTTCTTGTCAATTGGTTTGAAAAGATACTGTTTAAATAATCTTTCATGGTTTCCCACTCATAAGGCGCGTTTTTAGTCTTTCTTTGTTGCCATTTGTTTCACTGTTTGTTTCTCACGAAACACTAAGAGCAAAAATTAACCTCTAATTTTTCCCTCCTTCGGTGATCTAAACTAAAAGCTTAGATTCAGTTTTCATTTGGAGTTTTAATCTTTTCTTTAACGATTAAGTAATCATGTTGCAATTTTCTCAAGGTCTTTCGAAAGGATAACAGAACTATGCTAACTAGGAAGGAGTTGTTTAAAGATACTTTGAGAAAAGCTGCTCATGCATGGAAGCGGATAAACGACCTTTGTCTCTCTGGTTTGTTTTTAACTTATTTTCTCTTCCTCTAAATTGATTTTTCAGTTAGCTATCTGATTAATAAAAAAATCTTCTTATAACAGAAGAAGAGGCCAACA